>JAJJLH010002061.1:0-59697 GCA_023806865.1 Isotricha sp. YL-2021a
TCATTTTCATGTTCTTTTTCTTTTTGTTCATATAATTTAACTAATTCATTATATTTTTTATCTATTTTATTACAATCATCTAATTGTGATTTGTTTTTTAATTCATTTTGTTTTATTTGTTCTTTTAAATCTTCTATTTCATTTTGATTTGAATTTTTATTTTTTGTTAGTTCATTTTTTTCTTGTTCTAATAATAATAATTTTTTTTGTAATAATTCAATTTCTTGTTGACATGAATTTTGATAATCTATAAAATCATTTTGTTTATCATTTATTTGTTTTTGTAATCTTTCTTTATCACTTGATAATTATTAGAATTTAAAAATTCATTTAATTTTTGAGATGATAATTTACTATTTAAAGAATAAACAATACAAAATTTAAAATCAATTAATTTTGAAATTATAGTTTCTAATTGAATATTATATTCAATTAAATAATGATCAAATATTACTGTAAATAAATAATTTTTATCATAAATATTTTTAGGAAATTCAAATAAAATAAGCATGTTTAAAAATAAATAAACAAAATTATTCATAGTAAATTTATTTTCTTCTAACTTTAAAACTTCATTAAATATATAAGTATAATATTTCATAATATTTCTAAAACTATGTTTTAAATCTTGATTATCAAATGGTTCAATCCAATAGAGTGAAAAAATAATAAAATCTTTAATATTATCAGTTGAAGGATTCATTATAATATTATTCATTTTTCTTAGATCAAGATATAAATAATTGTGTTTTCTTCTATTTAATATTTTCATAATTAATAATGTTGTACCAAAATGTTCTCTATTAAAAACATGAATAATTTTATTTATTTTTGGATCATTTGTTTCAAAAAATACATGTAATTGAAGATGTTGCCAATTTTGAAAATTTTTATAAAATAAAGGAGGATTTTTTAAATTAAAAAAAAATTCTGGAGCAGGACAAACATTTGTAAAATCAGTTGGATATTTAGTATATAAAGTATCACCTTTACATTCAATTAATTCTAAATAAAAAGCATGATATTTTTTGTAATAATCTTCTTTATATTTTTCTTGTTTAATTATTCCTATTTCTTTTTTATTATTAAAAAATATATTTATATTAATTAATGAATCCAATTTTATTCTTTGTCCATTTTTATTTTCAAAATAAGGGTTTGAATAATTTTTTAAAAGATCAATTAATTGATTTGATGAATCTACTTTTCCATTATATTCAATTATTGAATTATCTTCATTCATTATTTGAATTTGTTTTTCAAAAGAAGAATGTTCCTTTTTTGTTTTTTTTCCCAACATTTTTTACTAATTAATATTTTAATAAATCAATTTATATATAAAAAAAAAATTTTAAAAAAAAATAAATGAACAATATCCAATCAGACTATTCCAAACAAATAAATTATTCATTTCAAACATCAAATACAAATCCAAATCAATTTCAAAATCAAAATAATGAGAATATAATAGATGAGCAAAAAGTTTTAACAGAAAAAATAAAAAATTTACAAAGAAAATTAAAAGCATATCAAATAATGACAGTAGACCAAAATAAAAAATTAACTGAGTTTGATAATTTAATAATAGAATATAATTCACTTAATAAAAACTATACTGAATTAGAAAATGAATTAAATATATTAAAAATGCAAAATTCTCAATTAATGGATGCATTAAATTGTAAAAATTGTTTACTTGATGATTATCAAAAAATGATAGAAATAAGTACAGAAAAATTTAAAATGTTAAATGAACAAAATTCAAATATACAAAATCAAAATAAAGAAAAAGAAAAAGAAGGAAAATTAAGAAGTGCTCCAAATATTCAAAAAGATAATGATAAATTAAATGATCAGTTAAATAAATATGAAGGTAAAATTAGTAATTTAAAAGATGAATTTGAAAAAAAAGAAGAATTACAAAAAATGAAATTAAAAAATTTAGAAAAAAGTCATAAAAATCAATTAAAGCAATATGAAAATGAAATAAATGAAAATAATCTTGAAATAAATAAATTAAAAACTGATTTGGAAACTTTAAAAAAAAGATATGATGATTTAAATGATAGATATAATAATCAAGATGATGAAAAAAAAAAATTATTACAAGGTAAAGAAAAAGAAAAAGATAAATTAAATAAAACTATTCTTCAATTACAAAAACAATATGATGATATTAAATCAAATTCTCAAAATGAATTATTAAATAGTAAAAAAATGATTGAACAATTACAAGATGAATTAAAAAAATTAAATAATGATAATGAAAATAATGAAAATCAAATTATGTTATTAAATCAAAAAATAAATGAATTAAATAATGAATTAGGAAATAAAAATAATGATTTAATTAATAGAGAAAATATAATTAAAAATTTATCAAATGATAAAGAAAGATTACAAAAACAAATTAATGATAAACAAAATGATTTCATTGATTATCAAAATTCTTGTCAACAAGAAATAGAATTATTACAAAAAAAATTATTATTATTAGAACAAGAAAAAAATGAATTAACAAAACATAAAAATTCAAATCATAATGAAATTGATGATTTAAAAGAACAAATAAAAGAATATGAATTAAAAAATAAATCACAATTAGAAGATTGTAATAAAATAGATAAAAAATATAATGAATTAGTTAAATTATATGAACAAAAAGAAAAAGAACATGAAAATGAAATGAATAAATTAATGAAATTAAATCAAAAATGTAATAATGATTTAGAATTAATAAAAGCAAAATATGAAAAAAAAATTCAAGTTTTAAATTTAAATAATAATGAATTAAATTCAAGAGTAAAAAATTTAATTAATTCATTAATTGCTTTAAAAGATTATGCAATGAGTATTGAAAAAAATATGAATGATGCTCATTTAAATTTAAATAGTTCTCCTTTAAATTCTCAATTTTTGAGTTTTAATAATTTTAATTGTGAAAATTTAGATAATAATAATTTAAATGTTGAAAAAGATACATATAGTAATGAATTAATTAAAGGAATGAAAGATATGATATCTAAAATTGATTCAAAGATTAATAATAATAATGAACAATTTGATTTTTTTAATTGTAATAATTGTTGATTTTACTTTATTTAAATATTTTTTTTTATTTTTTTAAATTTAAATAAAATTTTAAAAGTATATTTTTTTAAAATATAATAATTATTATTTTAAAAATAAAAAAAGAAATAAAATATTATTAAAAGTAATTGATAATGAAGATAATAAGGAATTATTAGAATCAAATCTTATATATGACAATAGAGATAATTTAAAACTAGATTCTCTATTTGAACGTAAAGATATTAACGTGATAAATAAATGGAAGAATGTTTTTAAAGGTTTTGATAAGTGAACCCGGTGTGAATGTGAAGGTGTGGGATCTTCACAGGGGAACGGAATTGTCTATAGAACCATATTACGGCTGGAGCCTTGACACGAGAATATCGACCGGTGTATGACTCATAGAATGTCTGTACGGCCGTGGCCATTCCGCCATAGCCCGAGGCATAAAGGTCGGCGGTGGAGAATTCCACTTCGTAGCCTGCAGGGGCTATCACTTCATCCATCGTGTAGTCGTACAGCTCACGCGAGTCGGTCTTCAGGTGGATAGGTTTTGATTCGTCTGACGCACCTGACCTTTCTAATTCCTTCAATATGGATGGGGATGATTTTTCCGCTACAGATTTTGGCGGGCACAGAAAGACTGTGACATAATCATCGTAAACACCTGCGGCTTTATCGGCGATGCCAAAGAGGAGTCGGTGAACACTCTGCTGGAGAGAAAAAGAAATAAATAATAAAAATTAAAATAAATCAATTAATAAAATAAAGAAGATTTAATTTTTCAAATTTCAAAAATTGTCTATAAAAGAATTATATAAAGAAATAAATAAACTAAAAGAAAATGAAAGCAATAAAATAGAATTGAAAATTAAAAAATAAATTAACAAAAAAATAATATTGATTTTAATAGGATTTTTTCTTTTGAAAGTGTGTAATTTTATCCCAAAATGATAAAGATAAAATAATAAATTGTTTAAAAAATTTTTTTAAAATTAATATATAGGAGCAAATATGAATTAAAGTTTTTTATTTAATAATTTATTAAAAAATAAAATTTACCATTCAATTAACAATTTATTTTATATTTAATTTTTTAATATTTATTATATTAATAATAAAAAAATATTATTATCAATAATAGGAAATAAAATTTATATAAATCATGGTATAAAAAAATTATATAAAAATGAGTTTTGGTAGTTCAAAAACAAGAGATGAATTTGACTAAGATCCAGATACATCAGATTCAAATTACGAAAAGCAATCACAAGAAAATAAAAAAGTAAGATTTGGAACACATACAATAAAGATTTAACAACATACTTAACATCAAACAGAAACAAATTCATATCAGACAATACAAACTTTTATAAAAAACAAAAAAAAATGTCCCCATTTTCTGATGATCGTTTTCCTCCAAAGGCAGATTCATTCATGGGAAAATTTAAAGGAGATTACGTAGATAAATGTGAAGAAAGAAGAAAACAAAATTTAGATTGTTTAAAAATATCAGAAAATGACATTGAATGGAAACCAATAAAAGAAATATATGATGGAGCAAAATTATTTGGTGAAAAAATAGAAAAAGAAGATGTTACATTGGGTTCAATACCAGATTCATATTTTATAGCTTGTTTAATTAACTGAATTTCCTCAATTAATATTTCAATTATTTAAAACTGTAACTTTACCTGATAGTAATGAGAAGGCAATTGAAATAGCATTGAAAATTGATGGTGAATGGAAAATTGTTTTATTAGATGATAAGATTCCAGTTAAAAAAGATACTAAAGAACCAATTGGTGCTTGATCTACAAATAAAGTTGTATGGGGTCTTTTCTTAGAAAAAGCTTGGGCTAAAGTTAATGGGGGTTATGCTAATATTTGTATTGGAAATCCTAATTATGTTTTTGAAACTTTAACTCCTTATACTTGTTTACCTATTCAAATTGCTAATGAAAATCCTAAAACTTTTTGGAAAAATATTAGAGATTTTGATGCTTATGAATGTATTATGACTTGTTCTACTGATGGAAGTGATAAATTAAAAAGTAAAGTGTTACTTAATAATCAAACTTATTGTTTAAGGTCTGCTTTTGAAAAAACTGTTGATGAGAATAAAGTTAAGTTACTTAAGTTAAATAATCCTTTAGGTAAAGGAGAATGGAATGGTGATTGGAGTGATAATAGTGATAAATGGAATGATGATATTAAAGATTTGTTTAAATTTGGTGAAAGGAAAGATGATGGGGAATTTTATATTAGTTATGATGTTTTTATTCAATATTTCTCAGATGTTGCTATTTGTGTTCCATATAAACTATTTTTATCAAAAACAATTAAAATTGAAAAAGATATACAAGTTAAATTAATGTATTGAAAATTAAATTATTAAAACCAGCAATTATGACAATAGAGTTAAGTGTAAAAAAATATAATTTATATAGAAAAATAACACCAGAACAAGAAGTAATATCAAATGTAATATTAGCATATGTAGATGGAAAAGACTTTATATACGTTGACTCAGTTCGTAATGAAATATTATCAACAGAAGCAAAACAAAAAGGAGAATATGTAATATTACATCATGTAGATTATAAAAATGCAAAAGTTGATACAAGAAAATATACACTTATTATAGGAAGTTCAGTTGATTTTGAATATTGTATATGTGAACTTGATACAGAATTAGATTTATTAAAATCAATAATAATATAAAAAGTACCAACATTATCAAAATATAAAGAAAGATTTAATTATTCTGTTGCATTATGTACTGGAAATGTTTTATGAATACAGCTTATGCATTTTTCTTTATTCAAAATAGAGTTAGGAAAGATGCTCATATTAAAATTAATGAATTAAATGTTAGTAATGCTGTTTCTCTTGATGAAGAACAACCTACTGCTTTGAAATTAGGAAAAAATGATACTTATGTTAATGTTTTTATTAAGTTGAAACTTACTGAAGATGTTAAAACTAGTGCTGAAGCTGAAAATGCTGAAAAAGTTGAAGAAAATGTTGAAGAGTTTCAACCTCAATTAAATAGTGACATTTTGAAAGTTTATAGAAATGCTAAAGATTATCAAAAAGGTGAGATTAATTTTGAGTTTATTCAACAAAAAGATGGAATGGAGAGTTAAGAGTTTTAATAAATTTGATTTATATATTTATGAATTATTTTTATTTTTCATTTTTATAATTTCAAATTAATAAAAATAGATAATTTAGTTTTTAAAATATTATATTTTGTTATATAATATTAATATATTATTTAAATAATTTAAAATATTTAAATAATTTCAATATATAGCTTATATTAAAATTTATTCAGGGTTTAATTTTGACATAGAAAATTGTGATGTAAAATTCCTAATTCTAATTATGCTTAATTTAACTCATATTTCAGGTTTTAATATAATTATTATATTTTAAGAAATTATCAAAAGTAAAAACTTTTTTATTTAAAATACTCATTATAAAAAAAGAAATTTTATTTCTGGATAAACATTAACATCAATCTCTGAAAATGTATATGGGAAATTTTATTTTTTTGGTGAAGAATTAATTTTAGAAAATGGAAATTATTCTGGTCATTGGGGTAATAATCTATTATTAAATGATTTGAAACCATTAAATTATTTTCAAAATATTTGATTATACATTTAACTTTTAATTTATTATGTACTATTTAATAAATAGAAATTATTATATTTTTATCTAAATGAAAAATTAATTTTTTAAATTTATTATTTAAATTATTAATTTTATTTAATTTAAATGACAAGTTTATTTCAAAATCAACCACTTCAAAATCAACAACAACAACAACAAATACTAAATCAACAATTAAATAACAATGATCCACAAAATCAAATGAAGATAACTCAAAATTTAATAGAAAAAATTCAAAATAATTATAATTTATTAAATAGAAATAATGAAGATAATTTATTTAAAGAATCAACAAGAGAAAATATGAAACTTAATTTAAATGCTCTTCAAAATTTTCTACCAAAAAATTTAATAATATCAACAAAGAGAATAGATCAAATTTATGCATTAAAAACAAATTAAAGAAAAGATTTAGAAAAAAACAAAGATATGATGCAAATTTAAATTTTTTTTTAGCAAAAGAAAATATTAATATTCAAAAAATAGAAAAAGATATATCAGAAATACAATTTGTAGTTCAAACTAAATATCAATTACCAGAGCAAAAAGAAAATATTGGTTTAAAGGAAAAAAGATTAAATATGGATTCTTCTGAAATTGCAATTGAACAAAGAAAAAATTTAATAAATAATAATTTATCTTATATTGAAAAAAATAGAAATAAAAATATAACAATTAATTCTTTATTAAATCGATATTGTAATAAAGGTTATAGAAATAATAATTTAATAAATGATATTAATTTAATTTTAGGTTAAAATAAATTAGAATCACCAAAAAGAAAAAATTCAAAAACTAATTTTAATGCAATTCTTTCTACAATTTTAGGAAATGAAACAAATAATATTAAAATAAATCCAAAATTATATATGTTAAAAGATAATAATAATAATAATATATTAAATAAAAATAATTTTCTTTTAGGAATACCAAATGAAATCTCAGAATATAATAATTTAAATTTATTTGATCAATATTTTAAAAGTTTAGAAAATTATTTTAGAAATAAATGTTTTTCACCTGAAACAAAAGGATTACAAGAAATAAAAAATTCAATTCAAAATCTTAATGAAAAATTAAGTATGAATAGACGATCATTATATGAATTAATACAATATCAAATTTCAAATTATCCAATTACAACTAATAATATTTTAAAATCAACAATAAAATATTATGATGATAAATATTATGAAAAATTATCACAATATAAACAATTAAATGATTATAAAAGTAAAAAAGATATTATTGATGATCATGTTGGAGTAATTATTTATTCTAAATTTCAAATGAAATTGGTTCTAATAATAAAAATGATTTATTTACTTGGGGAAAAGTTTTTTATTTTATAAAATGTGTTTTTATTGAAGAATGTATTAAATTTATAAATAAATCACCAAATATAAAACCAGATATTATTTTATTTAGTTTAATTTTATCATCTGATTCAATTAAAATTGAAGATTATCAAAATGCATTAAAGTTTATTGATGAAAATGATAAAATTAATAATCCTTTTAGACATGCTTGTTTTATTTATTTAACTAAAAAAACTACTCCTTTAAATGAATAATTATTAGATGATATTAATGATTATATTTGGTTTTATCTTAATTTAATTTATATTGATAAGAATAAATATAATAATATTTTTACTATTTCAAATTTACTTCTTCCTCTTCAAGAATTTCAAAAATATATTTTTTCTATTAAAGTTGATGATTTAATTCAAAATTCAGAAAGTCCTACTTTAGATTACATTAAGCGTTTAATTTCTATTCTTTTATATGATAAAGCTTTAAATTATATTTCTCAAAAAAAAGATTTTATTGTCGATGGAGGTAATTTATATTTTATTTTATATCAAATTGGTTTTCTTAATGATTTTACTGAAGTAAATAATAAAGAAATTACTAAAAATGAATTTTATTATAATCAAAGATATTCTTCAATGATAAAATCATTTATTCCTGAAAAAATATATGAAGTAATTTTATATATTAGATTCTCTGAAGCAAATTATAAAGAATCAATTGCAAATATATTTAGACAAATTGATAATTTTGATTTATTATTAAATTATAAGCAAAATAATAGATTAAAAAATGAAGATATTTTAGATGAAAGAATACAAATAAATAAAATTATCTCTGAAGGGGATTTAAAGGATATTTTATCTGATATTTCAAATTTATATATATCATCACCAATACAAAATATTGATTCTTTTTATAAATTATTAAATTTATTAAAAATAATAATTTATATACAGAATCACTTAATTTATTATTTTTTGATGCAGTTTCAATTATAAAACAAAAATCACCTAAAATGATATTTAAAAATAATGAAAATACTTTTGATAATAATATACCTGATAGAATAATATCAACTCATTATAAATTATTATTTGAAGATATTAATAGTATTTTATCTAAAAATAATCATGATGATAATTTTACTAATTTTAAATATTTAAGACAATTAGAAATAATTGAAGAAGTATATGATTTAATGAATATAAATAAAATTGATTTAGCTTATGATAAATTTATAAGAATTGTTACATTTGATCAAATTATTCCAGCTGAAATAGAAAATTTTATTAATTCAGTTTATAAAAAAATGAATAAACATTTATTAAGTATTTATCCTGATATTTGTTATGTTTATTTTTATTTGTTAAAAAATAAAATTCTAGGATTAAATAATGGAAGAATTAATAATTAAGATTTTATTGAAATTAATAAACAATTATTAAGTAATTTATTTAATTTAATAAGTTATCTTTCTTCTTTGAAAAGTGATGGTGTATTTACAGAAAAATATTTAGCTTTAATGAAAGAAATAAATGAATTTAATCATCAAATTTAAATATTTTTTTTTTGTTTTAAATTATAAAATTAAAACACTAATTAAATATATTATTTTTTTATCTTATTATTATTTTTTATATTTTTTGCATATTTACTTAATTGTTGATAAACTTCATCTCTAAATATATTAAATTCAGATAAAAAATTGTCATATTTTTCTTTTTGTAATTGTTGAACTTGTTTTATTTTATTATCTAATTCATTATTATAAATTACTTCTCTTTTAAACTTTTTTCTAGGATTATTAAATCTTTGACTCATTTTTAAAGTAGTAACTTTACTTTGATTCCTTTTTGATTCTTCATTAATATTATTTTGATTTAAAAAATCATCAATTTTTTTATTATAAATATCTTCATCATTATCATTAATTTTACTTATTTGAAGATTTAATTCTTTTGATACTTCATTAATTTTATTATCAAAATAAACTTTATTAAAAGTATTATTCATAACTGCAATATTTGTTCCATTATCTAAATTTGGATCAATATGACATTTTACATAATGTTTATGAAATGATTCATAATTATTAAATTTTTTATTTTTACAAACATCACATACATATAATTTTTTATTTTCATTAATTGACCCAGGGATTTTTTTACCATTATTTTTTAAAAATAATTTATATTTCATTTCAATTTGAGTAGTTTTATTTATTTGTTCTTGTAATTTATCTATTCTTAATTTATTTTCATTAATTATATTGAATTTTTTATCATTTTGTTCTACTATTTTTTCTATTTGATTATTTTTATCAACTAAACCTAATTGAATGTCATATGAATGTCTTAATATTTTTTTGAAAATGAGAAACTAAATCAGAAAAAAAATTTTTTTCATAGTTACTAAAATTATGATTTATCATATTAAATAAGAATGGTTGGATTTTTCTAATTTATTATTTTCAATTTCATTTTTAAAATTAATTTTAAGTACTTCTTTTATAAAATCATTTTTTGGTGTATTATTATTCAATGTTTTTTATAATGCATTTGCTTGACTCATATTATAACTCATAAAATTACTTGAATTTGTTTTTCCATTTGGATTATCAATTAATATTAAATTATTTGATTTTGATGTTTGATTTAAATTTTTATTTGTATAGTCGAATTTATGAAATGAAATTTTGAATTCATATTTTTTTTATTGTATTTTAATTAATATATTAATTAAACAATTAAAATAATGTAATGTTATAATTTATGTTATTAAATAATAAATTTAAAATATAATATTTTAATGACTTTCTAATATTTCTTTTAATTTATTTATTATATTGATGTATTTACTTTTCATATCAGATTCAATAAATTAACATTTTCAAACATTTTAAAATTAAATTTCTTTCATTTGAAAAATATATCCCATATTAACTGAATCTTCAAGATTATTTTTTTGTTTAATAATTTTTAAATTTTCAATTTCTTTATTTAATTCATCTTCAATAATTTTTTTAGTCTTTGGAAAATTATTATCTTGTTTATTACAACAAATAACTAAATTAGTATCTAAATCAAATTTATCACTATTTAAAATATCATAAATATATTTTGCACTTTGGACAATGGAATTTTTATCAGAAGAATCAATAAAAAGAAGAATAATTTTACTTTGATTAATCTTATTAATAATCATTTCTTGATAATAACCAGTTCCAGGATAATCAATAATATCATATTTATTATTTAAAAAAGAAATTTTCATATCATTTAATTCATTAGGTTTCATTGACATTATTGTTTTTTGATTTTCATTTCCTATTAAATAATAAAAAAAAGTAGTTTTTCCTGATTGAGAAGGCCCAATTATCATTATTGTATTTCTTATAACACTTTTTGAACGACCAAATAAAATTTTATATATTATATATAAGATAATTGAAGATATGATTATTAATATTATTGTATTTAATATTGGTGTCATTGATTTTTTTTTAAATATTATTTTTAATTTTTTTTTTTTTTAAATTAATTAATTAAATCAAAAATATATTTCCATAATATATTTTTTTGAATGTTTAAATATAATAAAAAAATATATTTATATTTTTTTTTTTCATTAATAAAAAGATAATTAAACTCAATTAGATTTTGAGCAAACTTCAATTGTTTGAAAAGGTTTAAATGAACTTGTTTTAATAAATATAGTTTTTTCTTTTGAGTTTTCATTACAAATTTGTTTAATTAGACTATTACAATTCCCATTAATATTTATATTTTTTTTTTCACAAACATTATTAATGAAAAAACTAGAATTTTCACATTTACTTTCTCTACTTAATTCAAGTTTAAATTTCCTTTTAAATTTTTCTAACCATCCTTTAGATGCAATAAAATCAGGAAATTTTTTAATTTCTAAAGCTTTTTTTTTAATCATTTTTGGTGTTACAGGAACATTTTTTTCTTTTAATTCTTCATACCAATCAAATAAAATTTTTTCCATTTCAGGATCTCTAATTTTCCTACCTCCTCCTAAAGGTAAAAATTTACATTAAATATATTTTTACCTTTTTTTCTTTCTGGACCAACTTTTATCCATCTTTTTAAACTTTTTAAAGGAACTGCAAACATTTTAGAAACTGCTTTTAAATCATTACATTTTGACTATTTTAATTTTTTTTTTATTTTTTTTAAAAATTTATTATATGATTTATTTATTACTGCTTCTATGCATTTTTTTTTTACTTCACTACTAAACATTGAATATTTCTTTCTTTTTATATTTAAAAAATCTATTTTAAAAAATATTGATTTTTTACTATTTATTATTAATTTGTTTTCTAAAACTTGACATTTTGTTGTAATTACTTTTGTTTGATTTAAGTTAATTTGATTTGATATTGTTGGTTGGAAGATGTCATTCTTATTTGACATGTCTTTTTTTCTTATTCTTTTTTAATTATTCAATTTAAATTATTAGGATATTTTATCATTTTTTATTCTAATAAAAAGAATTATAATGTCTGAAATAATACATTAGGAGAATTATTAAAATTATTTTTTTATTTATTTAATATATATTATTTTTATTTTATTTTATTTTATTTGTTTATATCACAATATATAATTTAATTCTAAAAATATTAAATTATTATTTAAAATGAAAAAATTAAGGATTGTCTTTAATATGAAAATTACAAAGTTCATTTAATTTAACACTAATTTTTATAGGATAATTTATATTCATATTAATATTATTTTCATAATTTGAAGTATTAATTTTTTTAGGAGTATTTAAATTTTTAGAAAGATAATTATTATTTTTTAAACTGTTATCATTATTGTTATTTAAATCATTATTATAATCTATACTTTTTTTATCAGAATATCTTGAAACACATTTAACATTTTTTTCTTTAGAATCTTTTTTATTATTTAAAGACTTTAAAGGACTTTTTATAGATTCATTTATAAAATTTTTATTTGATATAATTAAACTTTTTGTCTTTATATAAGATGAATTTTCATTTGATTTTTGCAATAAAATATTTTTTGATGTATTATCTTCATTTTTTTTTATATTCTTTTTAATATATGGTTTTAATTTAGATTGAGTAGATTTATTATTAGATTTATTTTTTGAAAAATTAATTGTAAATGGAAACATTTTTGATGGTGGCTTTATATTTTCATTTGTAAAATATAATGTAAATTTACTTGATTGAGAAGATATTTTTTTTGGTGAATGTTCAAATTTATTATTATCAAATGAACTAATATTTTCTCCATTTTTTATATTTTCTATTGTTTTTGAATTAATATTATTTGAATTATTTGTTATTTCAATTTTATTTTTCTTTATTTCCTCCTTATTAATATCAATTTTAGTCTTATTTTTATATGATGAATTTTTATAAACTTTTATTGTTATTTTATTATTTAAATTATCTTTATTTTTATTAAAATTTAATTTAGATTCTTTTAAAATTGAATTTATATTTATTGAACGAGTTTTTTTTGATGATAAACTTAATTTACTTTTTTGATAATTTTTTTCAATATTTAACTTCAATTTATTTTTAATTGGAGTAATTGAATTATCAAAAATTTCAGTTTCATCAATTTTTTTAATTTTCTTAATAATATCTCTTGGAGTTAAAGAATCAATATTAGAAGGACTAAAACTTTTAAAAAAATAAGAATCTCTTTTATCTTTATTATATTCAGATGGAAACCCACTTAAAAAATTACTCCAATTAGTTTGTTTTAACGCTTTATTTTTTAAAATTTTCTTTAAAGCAATTTTATGAATATCATTTATATTATTAAAATCATTCAAATCTTCATTTGTAATATCATCACATTTTTTTAAAATACTTTCCTTAATACAATTAGTATTATAATCATAAATAATATTATCATTCATAAAAATCCTTTTTCCATGTTTAAAAACAGAATGTTTCATAATTTCCTTAATACTAATTCTATTATTAGGATTAATAATTAAAATTTTAGATAATAAATCTTTAATAATAAAAGGAATATTTGAAGGATATTGTATTTTACAAGAAACAATATTTTTTTGTATTTCTTTATTATTTTTCCCATTAAAAGGTAAATCCCCACAATTCATAAAATATAATATTATTCCAATACTCCAAATATCTGCAAGTTTCCCATTATATTCTTCTCCTTTTATTATTTCAGGTGAACAATAATTAATTGAACCACATTGTGTTTTTAATAAAGTATTATTATTTTTTAATTTTATAGCCAAACCAAAATCAATTATTTTAATTTCTTCATTTTTTGTTAAGAGAATATTTTCTGGTTTTAAATCTCTATGAATTATATTATTATTATGTAAATATGATATTCCAATTATTAATTGATAAAAAAATTTCATTATTGTATTTTGATTTAAACGACCTTGTGTTTGAATATATTTTTGTAAATTTCCACCTGAAATATATTCAAATATTATATAATAATTTTCTTTTGTTTCAATTACATCAAATAATTTTATTATGTTTTGATGATTTATTGATTTTAAAATTGATATTTCAGTTTCTGTTAAAATATTATGTTTTTCATTTGCTTTTGATATTATTTTAATTGCTACTTTCTCATTTGTTAATATATGAATTCCTAATTTTACTATTCCAAATGAACCCTTTCCTAAAATTCCTATTATTTTATATGATGATATTAATAATTCATTTATTTGATTTATATTTTCTTTTTTTTCATTCATATTTATTTTAACATTTATTAATTGTTTATTTTTTTAATTAAAATATTAGAATATTTAATTATTTTTTTATTGAGTTAATTATAAATATTAAATAAAAAAAAATAACAATTATATTAAATTCTTATCATATTAGACAAATTCTCTATAATTATTCATAATTATTTATTTATTTTTATTTTTTTTTGTAATAATAAATTCATTTCTATTCATATTATTTAATCTGACTAATTTAATTTCAACTTTTTTAAAAAAAGTTCTTTCATCTTTATCTTCAAATTCAATACTTAAAAAATATTGAACTGAAAATTTATCATCAATATTAATAAAACTTGGAGTTAAATTTCTAATACCACTTAAATACAATCTAATAGGAATTTCAATTCCAATATCAGGAGTTCCATCCATTAATTGAAAAGTAGACATTAAAGTAGTTTCATTTGATAAAGTATTTAAAAAATTTAAATTTTCTTTTCTAATAATTTGAATAACCATATATTTAATATCTAAATTACATTCTAAAAATTTAACTTTTCCTAATACAACATCTCTTAAAAAATAATTTGTTTTATTTACTTCAAAAATAACATGAATTAAATTTTCTACTCCAATTTCAATTTTTAAAGGAGAATTTTCTTCTTTTAAAAATAATTCTCTTGATAAAGGATTTAAAATTGCAATTTCTATTTGATTACATAAATTTTTTGGTAAAGATAAAACATTAACACAAATATAATATCTTACTTTAACAGAAGAACCAAAATAACTTTCATATGGTTTTTCTTTAGGAGGAAAATTAAATTCAAATTTAGTTATTTCATTATTTATTTTTTCAGCAGAACAAATTGTTAAAAATTCATCATAAAATTTTGTTGAAGTTGAAGGATTTTTTATATTTTCAATAATACCAATTAAATTTACTTTTATTCCTTCATGTTCTAAAAATTTATTTTGATTTAATTCAATAATAAAATCTCCTTTTATATTATCAGAAGGGTAAAATGTTGGATATTCTATTAATTGTTTATTATAATTTGGATATTTAAATGGTTTATGTGAACTTGTTTTAATATTTATTTTTAATGATGGGGGTGTTTGGTAAAAACTTCTGAAATATTCCATATTTCAATTTAAAAAAATAATTGATTTAAAAAAAATAATAAAATAATTTTTTAATTTATTTAAATATGTATTTTTAAAATTCATTTTTTTTTTTTAAATTTCTGTATTTTGTTTTTTTGAAATTCTTAAATTTCCTTTTGATATTTCCATCATTTTTTCTGCTATAAATCTATATGTTGAAGTTGATAATCTATTAACATTGATATCTAAATTAATAAAATAAAAATAATTTTACTTGGATTATTATAAACATAAAATTGATTTTCATAATTATCTAAATCATTCCAAGTTTTTCTAAAATATTTAGAATTAAATTTTTTATCTTTTGAAGATTCAGTTTTAATATTATTTAAATCATAATTTAATTTCCTTAAATATTCAGATTTCTCTAATGAAGGTTCATATAATTGTTGAACAATTCTTTTACTTGTTGTTAACTTAGTTGTTTTTGGTCTAATAATTTTATGGAAATTATAATCTTCATTATCATCATTTGTTTTTTCATAATTATATTCTCCATTTATTTCATCTTCTAAATTTTTCTTTTTTTCAACTTCAAATTTTTCTTCTTTTGGTTTTATAAAAAATAATAAACTTGTTCTTCCTTTTTTAGAATCTTTTCTTTTAATTGATGAAAAATCCATTCCAGTTTGTTTAGTTGTTTGTAATCTATTTACTTTAGGAAGATTTTTATCAGAAACTTTATTATTTATTATTCTTGTTGAATTAAAAATTGTAGAATTTTTCATTTTTTCATTATAATAATTTATTATATCATTTAAAGATGAATTTAATTTAATTCTATCATCATAATCTTTAAATAAATAAAATATAAATTTATCTTCTGTTAAATTATCTTTTAAAAATAGTTTCATATTATCTTTAGGTTTTTCGTTTTGGAATAAATTGTTATAAATTTTATCAGAATAATATATTTTTTTTTCTATACTATAATTTAATAAATCTTTAATATATTTTTCTTTTGAAATCTCATTACATTTATTTGTAAATCCAGTTGTTAAATCTCTCATCTCCTTTAAAGATATAATTTTTTTATTTTGATCATTATTATCTTTATAAAATTTTAAATCTCTCATTCCACTAAAAATTGCTTCAAAATAAAATTTAATTTTAGAAACTTCATCCTTACATTTTGTAATAAAGTCATTTAATTTTTTAATTGAAGTTGCATCAGGATTTATTGCATCTTCATTATGAATTTCAATTATTCTTTTTATTGCTTTATTATTTCTTAATTTTTCTGCATTTTTTAAAATATTTTTATTATTATCTAAAAATTGAGTAAATCTTATTATTTTTCTTTTTTTATCTTCATCAAATTTTTTTACATCTTCAATTAAATCTATTAAATTTTTATAATCTTTTAATATTATTTCATCAACTTTTTCAGCATAATCTTTTTTTTCTGCTTCTAAATAAATAAATCTCTCGTTTAAATCAGTCATTTTTTTTTGACTAAAATTTGCTTTTGATATTATTTTTGTATAATAATCATAAAATTCATCATATTTTAAATCTAATTCATCAAATCTTTGTTTAACATCTTCAAAAGTTATTTTATGGAATTTTTTTTTCTTTTTTTTATTTTTTTTCTTCTCTTTTGTTTTATTATTTACATTATCTGTTTTTTCTTTTTCATTTTTTATTTTTTCTAAACTATTATCACTTGATTCTTCTTCTTCTTCTGGATTAAATAATTCATATTGTTCTCCTTTCATAAAATTATTAAAATCTATATCTTTTTTACATTCTGAAATATCAATTGAATATTCTAAATTATTTTTTTCTTTATTTTCTCTATTTTTATTAATAAAATATTTTTGAAAAAAATGAAATCCAACTATAAAATTAATAATATTTTTTTCTTTTTGTTCTTTTTTTTCTTTTTGATAATAATAATTACTAATTCTATCTAAAGTCTCTTCTTTATATTGTGCTAATCTATATTTATTCATTTTTTTATCATTATTATATCTACTTTTTAATTTTTCTAATTTATCTTCTTTTTCTTTATTTTTTTTTTCAATATCCATTTTTTTATATTCTTGTTCAACTAACATTTCATTAACTTTTTCAATTTGATTTTCAAAAAAAGTATTAATTTTATAAGATTGTATTTTTGAATTTTCTCTATTATTAATAGTTTGTTTTAAAATTTTTCTTGCTTGTTTTATATCATGTAATTTTTGTTGAATTATTAAAGTTTCTTCATTTATTTTCATAAATTGACTTTTTGAATCTTCCATTAAATATTTTAAAGTTGAAGCATATTCATTTTCATTTGTAACTCCAAATTTTGCTTCTTCAGTTTGTTGTTTTAAATCTTTTATTTTATTAATTACATTATCAATATTATTTACTGTATCTAATCCAGAAATTTTTTCTGTTCCTGATTCAACTTCTTTTGCTCTTTCATAATCACTTATTTTTTTTTCTGATTTATTAATTTTTGATTTTATATAATTTATATTTTCTAATTCTTTTTTATTTTGATTTAATATTTCATTGTAATAATTTTTTAATTTATAAAATAAGGAATTTAATTCTCTTTCATTCATCATTTTTTGATTTTCTTCTGTTTTTGATATTTTATAATTTCTTTCTAAAAAATTACCTTTTACTTTATTTCTTGCTTTTACTTGATATGATGTTTTATTCATTGAATGATAATTTTGATATTTTTCGAAAGGATCTGGTTGACTTGATGTTGGGAAATTTAAAAATGGAATATCATTTTCATTATATGAATCATATGTTTTATTTTTTTTTTCTTTTGAGTTATTTAACATTTATTTTTTTTATATTTTATTATTATTTAATATTATGAAAGTTATATTTTTTATTTTAAATTGAAGATATAAAATAAAGAAATAAGGAAATTACATAATTAGAATATTTAATATTCTAAATTCTATTATATAAATGAATTTAATAATTTTTATATAATATTAAATAAATATTATATTTAATAAATCAATTTTCTTTTATAACTTTAATTTTCATAAAGAAAAAATAGAAAAACCAAAAAAAAAAATTATTAAATAAAAAAATAAATAAATCAAAAATTTCTTTTTTTGAATAAACCATTTTATTAATTTTTATTAAAATGAAATTTAAATAGTTTCAAAAGCAGGTGATAATTTAACAAGAGTATACATTTTTTCTCCTTCTTGTTCTTCATCTTCATTTTTTTTTCTTTCCATAATTAGTTCAATTCTAGTTTGAAGATTTCTTACTCCTTTTTTCCATAATTCTTTATTTAATTCTGGATCAATTCTAACATCTTTTGTTCTCATATTTCTTTGAACTAATTTTTTAATTACTTTTATTGCTCTTGGGGCTTTTTTTTTAAATTGAACACCATGTAATTGTTTATGTAAATTAATTTGCATTTTTTTTGTTACTTCTTGAAGTTCGTTTTTCCCTTCTTTTCTTATATTTGATGCATTTGCTTTTTTTTTTCCCATTTTTTTAAATGAAAAATATCTAAATGAAAAATAAATAAATTAATTTATTCAATTATTTAATTAAAAATATTTATTAAAAAAAATAAATATATCAATAAATTTTTATATTTTAAATTTTTTAAATATGTTCAATAATATTAAATAGAAAAAGCAATAATTTTTATAAATAAGATGATTTATTGAATGTTAATAATAATTTATTTGAAATTTTTTATTTCATTTTTTATTATTTCAGATTCAGAATTTTGAATTATGTTAAAATAAACAATATCTTTATTTTTTACTTTTTTTCATTTTACAACTTATATATTTTAATTCTTCTTTGTATAAATTAATTTTTTATTCTAATAATATATTAATATTTTTCTATTTTCAATATCATTTTGATAATTGTGATTATCAATTAAATTTATAATATTTTAATTAAATCAAACATAATTTAATTAAATTTAATATTATTCATAAATCAAAATAAAATAATCATCATAATATCATCTATTATATATAATAATTTTTATACTTGCATATTACTAATCCAAAAAAATAAAAAAAATAATATTATTAAACTGAATATTATAATATAAAAAACAAAATAAATTAATTTTATATAAACAAATAAATCAAAATTAAAAAAAATGGATTCACCAAAAGGAAATAAAAGTGGATTAAACGTAAATAAAAAAATATAAAAAAACAATAAAAAAAATAGAATTCAATAGATGGGGAAAGAGCATCAAATTTTGAAGCATTACATGAAAAAATAACAGGAACAGAAGAAAGATTAAACGATATAAACGAACAAACTCAAAAAAAATTTCAAATAGTAAAAGATAATATAAACAAAATTCAAAAACAAATTGAAGACGAAAGAGCAAAATTTGATTCATACACAGAAGCAAAAAATAATTATGTAAAAGTTTTAGAAAATAAAATAAATGAAAGAATGAATCAAGAAAGTGATTTAAGAAAAGAAATAGAAAGACGATTTTCAATATTAATAGATGATAAATTTAATGCTTTAAAAATTGAAATATCAAAAGAAAGTAGAAATAGATATGAATGTATAGAAAATTTAAAAACTTATTTAGAGGTAAAAATAATAATTTTTAATATTAAAATTTTAAATATTAATAATAGAATGATTTTCCTAAATTACAAGGTTTAGTTAAATTTGAACAAGGAGAAAGAGAACAAAATGATGATGCAATATCAAAAAAAATTTTAGAAGAAATTTCTAAATTACAAAATATTTGTAATGAAGATAAAAAAACAAGAGAAGAAACAGAAGAAGCAATTTTAGAAATGTTAAGAATAATGATTACTAAAATGAAAGCAGATGTTGAAGGAGAAAGAAAAGATAGAGAATTAACTGAAGATACTCTTTTAACTATTTTAGAAGATACTTGTAATAAATTAAATGCTGCTTCTCAAATTTAAAATTTTATTTTTTAAAATGTTTTTATTTAAAATGTTTTTTTATTTAAAAGAAAACTCTTTATTTTTTGAAAATAATTAATTTTTTCAATATTTTAATATTAAAAATGAATAATCGGATTAATAAAAATTTTATTTCACCTATTAAAGAAAAAAATGAAAAAGAAAAAAGTTATTTATTTTGTTGTTATAGTGAAAAGAAAAATAAAAGTAATATTAAAAAAAATAGAAGTATTGATAATCCAATTAAAGTAGATAATTTCTTTACTAATCATAATTTAACTATTAAAAAAGATAATGAATCATTTTATTCTAAAAAAACAACTTATAATGATAAAAAATATAAAATTGAAAATAAACAAAGTAAAAAAATAAATAATAATTTAATAAAAGAAAATAAAGAACATAGAAAAAATAATTCTGTTGATATTAATTTAAATAAAAATAATCTTAGTAAAGAAAATAATATTTATAATGATAATGATAATTTAAATGATTTTGGAATTGTAATAGAAAATGAAATAATAAACAAAGATTCAAGTGACAGAAATATAAGACATACTTTAAATATTGAAAGAAATGAAACAAATTATTTAAAATCAAAAAGTTCAAAAGATGAAAGTGTAAATTTAAAAAAAATTCAAATAAATGAAAATATTTTCAAAAATAAAAATAAATCATTAAATACTTTACATAAATTATCAGAAAATATATTAAAAGATATTGAATTTAATGAAATAAATCAAATAATAATTCCAAATGAAAATATAAATGGAGGAAATAACGAAAATCAAAACTCAAAATATAAATTATTAGGAAATTTAAATTCTCCAATTTCAATGAGTAAAAAAGACAAAAATTTTGTAGAAGAACCTCAATTAAATTATATAAATGATAATGACATTGGTCAAATAAACAATGAACAAATCCCAATATCAAATATAAGTAATATAGAAAATAAAAAAGAAGAAGAAATAGATGAAGATGATTTAGAAATTGATGATGAAAATTGTGAAAATGATTTAAAAATACATGATACAAAATCAATAGTATCATCATATATTTTTTCAATGCCTAAAATGACGAAAGGAATTAATGATTCAATGTCATATGCTCCTTCAATAATAAGTAAAAATGATATTCAATCTAATTTAATGAGAATTAATAGTAATAAAAAAATTAGAATTATTCCTTCTAATATTAATAATGATGATTCTGAAGTTGAAATTACTAATGAAAATGGTGAAGGATTTAAAGCTTTTATTGAAAGCCCTCATTCTTCTTATTTTAATAATAAAAAAGATAAATATAAAGAAAATAGTCAATTTAAAGCAATTTATGAGAAAATTCAAAAGAAAGATAAAGAAATTATTAAATTGAAAAATAAAATTGAATATATTAATAATTTGATTTTAAGTTATCATAAAGAAAATAAAAAATATGAAAAGTGGATTGAAAAAGAAGAAAATGAAGGTGAATTTTTAAGGCAAATGCTTAATTTTTTAATAAAGAATAAATATTAGTTATTGTATATATATTATATATTATTAATTATAATATAATTTTCAAATAATAAAAAAGATTAAAGATTAAAATTAAATAATTCTACTTTACATTGTATATAATAAAAATAAAAAATTAATTTATAAAAAAAATGGAAAGTAATATAAGAATAAATTCAAATAATCATGTAAATCGAATTAATGGTAATTTATGTAATATTTGTAAAAAAAATTTAAAAGATCCTGTAAGATGTACAGCTTGTAAAAGTTTATTTTGTAAAAAATGTTCTGATAATATTAATATTGAAAATTGTCCAATTTGTGATTTTTATCCTTTTAAAGTAATGAAAAAAGAATCATATGATAAATTTATGAGAGTGGTTCGTCTTTTTAAATTATATAAATATGCTCTTGAAGTTAGATATAATTGTAATTGTGTTTTTTGTAATAAAAGATGTCATGAAAAAAATTTTTTACAACATATTTTAATTGAACATAAAGATTTGGCAATTGACGTTTTTAATAAAAAAAAAATTTGTATTAAAAAACAAGAATTATTAACTAGAATGTTCAATCAATCTTAATATGATATAAATCATTTTTACACTCGTTTGAGAGTGAATGGGTTTTTTATTATAAATTTAACTATTATTAGATTTATGTTTTATTATATAGTTTTTTTTTCTTAATTTGAGTATAAATAAATTTTTAATAAAATTTTTTTATCAATTAATTTTTTTTTTAAGAAAAATAAAATGAATAAAAAAAAGTAATTATTATTTTCAATATGAATATTCCAACAGAAAAAAATGATAATAATAATAAAAAGAATAATGGAAAAATGAATAATGAACAAGAAAATGAAGAAAAAGAAGAAATTATAGAAAGTCAAAATAATAATGATGAACCAATATATATAATGACATTAGAATTAGAACATGAAAAAATAGTAAATATTAAAATATATTATCATTCAGATCCTGAATTATTAGCTCAAACTTTTTGTAATGAACATCAATTAGATTATTCATCAAAAGAATATTTAAAAGAAAAAATTGAAGAATTAATTAGAAAATTTGAAAATAAAGAAAAAGATAGTCAAATTGAAGAAGTTGATAGTGAATATATGATTAGTGAAAGTAATAATTCTAATAAGAATAGAAATGATAACTATTCTCAAAGGAATATTAAAAATTTAGATGATAATATTAATTATGGGAATACATATAATGAAAAAAAAAAATTAAATTTATCTCAAGATAATGAAAATAAAGATTATAATAATAAAAAAAATGAAATTGAAAATTTAAATAATGATAATGATAATTTAATAAATGAAAAATATAATAATTTATTAATAAAAAATGAAGAAGAAATTTTAAATTCAAATTCTTTTAATACTTATAATCCAAATTTAAAAGATAATTTATTATTCAATGAAAATAATTCTAAAAGAAATAATAATAAAAAAAATGAACATGAAATTTTAAATACAAGTAATTCAATAAATAAAATAAATAATATTTTCCAAATAAGAAGTCATACAGATACAAATAGAAATCTTGTAAATTCTTCAAGTATAAAAAAAAATCTTTTAAATAAATGTCTTTCAATAAATTCAAAAAAATCAGGAGGAAATATTTTTGAAAAAATATTTCATAATCCTAAAATTAAAAGATTAATACCTCATGAAGAAATAATATCAAATAAAATAGAACCAAAATTTAAAACATTAAATTTAAGTAAAAATATTTCATTTAGTGCAAAAAAAAATGAAAATACTAAAAAATATATTGATAATGAAATAAATTATTTACCTTCCTCATATAGAAAACAACTATCACAATCAAAAATGGAAAGATTAAAAAAAGAATATCAAGAAAAATATCCATTTAAACCTAAAATAAATAATAATTATAAAACTGATTTAAATTTTAATCAAAGACAACAATTTTTTACTAGATTATATAAACAAAGACATGAAGAATTAAAAAATTTTGTTAATAATTATAAAAAAGAAGGAAAAAAATTATTTTCTCCTAAAATATTTAAAAATAATAATTTTAATAATTCTAATATTAATGTTTATAATAAAAATTATTTATATGCTAAAAAATATGAAAGAAAGAAACAAGATTTATATAAAAAATATTATAATAATGATGAAAATAAATTCATTCAATTAGGAAAAGAAAGTGAAAAAATTTTACAGAAAAAAAATAATGAAATATTCTCATTAATATTTAAAGAATTAGATAATGATCAAGATAATTATATTTCATCTAATTTAATTTATACAAAAAAAACTCCAAAAGAAGTTTTAAAAATTATTCATCCTTTATTAGATGAATTAATTGAAGATAAACAAACTTTAAATGAAGATGATTTTATAGAAGCAATGAATAAATTATATGATAATATTTCAAATGATGAAAAATATTTATTAAATAATATTTATAGAAGAAAAAGGGGTTTGTCTTCTAAAAATTATATTTATAAAAATAATATTACAATTGATAATTCAAAAAAAAATTTAAAATATTTAAAACCAACTATTAATAATAAATCTAAAAAGTTGGCTAGTGTTCATGATAAAAAAGTTGAAAAAGAATATAATGATTATTTAAATACTTTTAATTTATTAAATCATAATCAATTAAATTTTGATAATGAAAATCATAAAAATATTAAGATATTAAATCTAAATAAAAATGAATTTTTTCACAGTAAATCAAAAAAAAATATTTTAAAAAATAATACTCATAATTTTTCATAAAAATCAATTAAATATTTGAATTTTATAAATAATAGAGCTTTTATTAAATATATTTAAAATAATTTTATAATCATTTTTATTTTTAACAAATATTTTCAAATTAAGTAAGATAAAAAACAAATTTTTATAATAAATTTCCTTTTTTATAAAAATTAATTTAATAAAATTATAAATCAAAATAAAAAAATTTTTATTTATCAACATAATAAGCATCAATATGTAAAGGTCTAATCCACATTTCAGGTTGACAATTAAACAATTCCTTTTCATTATAATGATATTTATCTTTTTTAACTAAATTATTTTCATTAATCATTTTATTTAATTTTCTCCTAGGATGAACAATTTTTTCATCATATTCCATTCTAGTTTTCGAAGGAAAATCTTTATATAATTCAGTTCTATTAATACCTTTAGTAATATATTCATTATCTTTAATAAATTTTTGATCTTTCTTATTATATTCAAAAGGTTCTTCATTATTATATTTCAAATTAAGTAAATTTGTTTTATTAGTTTCTAACATATCATCAAGTAATTGTTCCTTAGTTTGATTAGCAATTTCAGCTTTGATTTTTTTTTCCATTTCTTCCTTCATTTGTTTCTTATTCATCATATTAGTTAAAGCACTTTTTGTTCTTTTATTAACAGTTCTAAGAGAAATTGCCTTATCTCTTAAAGTATTACTAAATTCTTCTTTAATATCACCATCAGTATTAATCACATCTGTTATTGGAGAATATGCAGTTTGATAAAAACGATTAAATGTTGTTCTATGATCAAAATCATTCCATTTATCAATTTCGTAATTTGCATTTATTCTATCTATTAAATTTTTTGTATTATGCATTATTTGTTGTCTTAAATCAGGATTGAAAAATTTATTGTAATTTGTTTTATTTTTGTAATCTAAATATTTTTGATAATGACTGTTTGGATATTCAGTTTTTCCTTTTGATGTGTCTATTATATTTGGGAAATATGTATTTTTTAAAATTGCATTACTTGGATAAAATGTTCTATTGTATATTGGAATGTATTTTTCTTTGTTTTCTTCTTCAGATTTTCTTTTTAATGAACGGGGATTATGATTTAAATTTAAATCGTTTATTTTTTCGAAGAGATCTTTATCACGATAATATGATGTTGATCTTTTTTTATTTATTTTAAATGTTTCTAAATTTTTTTCTTTTCTATCTAAGAAAAAATTGGGAACTGGGACTATTGATTGAGAAACATTTCCAAGTTTCATTAAATTAATTTAATTATAATATAATATAATCATTTATTTAATTGAATCAAAAAATATAAATTATTTGTTTATATTTAAAATTAAAACAATATTGTTTTTATTTAAATTAATTTGTGATGAAAGATTTTTACTAAAGAAATATTAATTAAAAATATTTTAATTTATGAATTAGAAAGAATATAAAACATATAATGATAATATGAAAATATATTAAAAGGTAATTTAAATGAAAAGAAATTTAAATTTATTTTAAATTATAATAATTATTTTATTTAAATTCTAAAAAAAAAACATTTATAAACATAAAATTTAAATGATAAAGAAAAATATACTAAAAAGGAAAAAAAATTTATTTTATAATAATAAAATAAATTAAATTAATTAGAAAACAATTAAAATTTATTTATAAATATTATTTATTTTTTTTTTTTTGTAAAAGATTTAACACCATTAACATTTTTTTTATTATTCTCAATATTTACATCATCATTAATTAATTTATCATCTAAGGGATCTTTTTCATTTAAATCACAAACAAAATCCCATAAATTTTCATCAAGAGTATAATTTGGAACAGGAAAAGGAGAAATATATTTTAAATTATTATTATTTAAATTAATATTATTTCTATTATCACATTTATTTTCTTTTTCCTCATTTTTTTCCTCTTCATCTTTATGATTAACATTAACAAATAAATTATTATTATTAATATTATAATCAACAGAATTAATTTCTATATTATTTTTTAAATTATTATTTACATTATTAATATTATTATCATCAATTTTCTTATAATTTAAATTAAAATCATATTTTGGTTCAAAAATTTGATCTAAAGTTAATCTTAATGCATCATCTAACATTCTAGGAATAATAATTTGAATCCAAGGAGAACTTTCTTCTATTCCAGGATTAGTATTAATTTCAATTAAAAAAACATTAAAATCATTATCTAACATAAAATCATAACCAAATATTTCAAATTGATAATTTCTATTATTTTTATTTATTTTATTTTTCCCTGCTCTCATAGTTAAATTAATAATTTCTTTTACTTTATTCATTAAATCAACTTTTATATTATAATTTTTATAAGGATATTTTTCATCAATAAATTTTTGAAAGTCATGAAAAGGAACTTCATTTCCTTTTTCAAATTTTTGAAAATTATTATTATATTTTTGAAAAGAATAATTAGTAATATGTGTAAAGGCATCTTTAGAATTAACATCATAATTAACTGAACAAGTTTTTAAATGTCCTTCTTTAAATACAAAAACTTTCATTTTATGAGTTAATAAAACCCAAATTCTAATATCACATTTTCTTCCTTTATATAATAAAGGATTTTCAATATATTTTTGAATAATAATTTTTTTACATAAATAAGTTTTTTCATGCTCAACTTCATTATTATCTTTATTTTTTTCTTCTTCATTCTTTTTATTATCAATATTAACATAAAATTCAATTTCTTCAATATTTTGTTCAGTAAATCCATATTTAACTCCTTGTTTAAATTTATTTATTACTTTATCAATTTGGTCAAATGAATTTACTATTTTAATACATTGTCCTCTATTTAAATTTATTGCTTTAACTAACCAAATATGTTTTCCTGTTTCATGTGTTTTTGGTATTTCTATTAAAGTTTTTGTTCCTATTGTTTTTTTTTTGTCTTTTTTTTGATCATTTTTTTTTTCATTTTTATCTTTTTCTAATTCATTTACTATACTTGTTGGAATTATTCTATCATTTGGTTTTAAATTTGGGAAAAAATCACAATAAAATTTCCTATTTTCATCATTTTTATTTTCTATTTTTTCTTTTTCTTTTTCTTTTTCTTTTTTCTTTTTTTTCTTTTTTTTTTTCTTTTTTTCTTTTTTTTTTATTTCTTCAAATAATAATAATTTTTTATTTGATTCATTAATAAAATTTTCATCATCATAATATTTTCCAATATCATTATAATCAACAACAAATTTATCACTTAAATTAATAAACTTCATTAAATTATCTTTATTTTCTTGATTTTCTTTTTCGAAATTTTTAATATCTTCCTCTTTATCTTTTTTCTTTTCTTTAAATCTATAAACAATAGTAAAAGGAACATATTTAAAAACAGAAATTTTTCTTTCTTCACAATATTTCATTAAATTACAAAACATATTTGCTTTATTTGTAATTGAATAATGATTTTCATAATGATTTACTAATTGTTTAAAATCATTTTTTGATAAATTATTATAATCAATTCCATAACTTATTTCTTGCCATTTAAAATTAAATAAAGTTGATACTTTTGAAAAAGGTTCTTTCCAATTTATTCTATGATTCATACAATTTTTTACTAAATAAGATGCATTTCCTGGAAGAATTAAATAAAAATTATAATTTTGATTTATCATTTCTTTTTCTATTTCTTGATAATTTTTTCTTATTCTTATTATTCTTTCTGTTATATTTTCTTTTTGAGAATTTGCTCTGTTTTCTTTTTTATTTAATTTATAATTTATATTTTTTTCTTCTTTTTCATTTTTTTTTGTTATTGATATTGAATTATTTGAATTTTCAAATGAATTTCTTCTCATTAAAGATTGAATTTTTTCTGATATTTCATTTTCAAAAATTGAAATTTTATTATTATATAATGTATTAAACTCGTTTTTTTTTAATTCTTTATTAGATGATGTCATTAATGAAATATCTTTTAAATTTCTTTTATTTGATGATGGTAATGTTTTATTTAGATGATTTATTTTTTCAAATTTATTTGATTTTTTAAATATCTCTTCTTGAAATTCATTATTTATTTGTAATAAAGTATTTCTTTTTTGTTCTTCAGTATTATTAACAGTATTATTTTTTATATTTTTTCTATTACTTTTCTTATTAATATCAATTTCATCAATAGTTTTTAAATTAGAATTAAATTTATTAAACATTTGATTAGTTATAGTATAATTCATATTAATATTATTATAAAAATGTTTCCTATCACTTGAATCTGCTGTAGAAGAGCGTTTACTATGGTTAATAATACTTAAATATTTATTAATTCTATTAGATAAATTATTATTATTATAATGAAAATCTTTCAATTCATCTTGTAAATAATTTTTACATTCTTTTTTAATATTTTTAGCTTTAATTCTAATATTTTTGTTAGGATTTCTTATTGTATTAATATTAGGTAAAAGTTTTGGTTCTTCAATAATTAATCCTTCATTTAATTTTAAAGGAACAATTTCAATAAAATTTCCTAAATTTTTTTGACCATATTGATTATTATTTGAAATAACCCTTCCATTTCTATCAATATAAGTATTACTAATATTATTTAATTGATAAATCAAATCATGATTCTTATTCATATTTTAAAACGATTTAAAAAATTAATTTTTATAAAAAAATAATAGAACATATAAATAATTAGTACATAATAAACATAAAAAAAAAAAATTAAATATCAATCTCACATATAAATAATAAAATAATCTTCATAAAATTTATAAATAAAAATATGGGAAACACAGCATTAAAAGGAACAACTAAATCAAAAAAAGGAGGAGTGACATTTGGTTTAACATCAAATTTAAGTAAAAATGAATTATCAACTCATTCAAATACATTAAAATTAGGAGGAAGAAATTCAAAATCAATGACAAAAATTACATCACATACAATATCAGTGACAAAAAAACTTGCTCCTCCTTCACCAAAAGAATTATCATATGAAAAAAGTCAAATTAATAAATTAAAAACTCAAACAAATATAAATTTCAAAAATGAAAAAAATGATGGTGAAATAATTGAAAAATCATTAAGTAATCATTATTTATTTCATTATGTTGAAAATGAAACAATTAAAAAATTAATGACTAAATTAATTCAATGTAAAGCAAAAAAAAATATTGTAATTTATGAAAAAGATTGTGATGATGCAGATTATTTTTATATATTAACAAAAGGAAAAATGCATTATAATGCACAAGTTTCAGATAAAATAAAAGAATTTCAAGATTTAAGTATTAATTCAGGAAATTGTTTTGGTGATTATGAAATTATAAATGATATTAGTAGATTATGTGATGTTGTCACTGATGAAGATTGTGTTTTTTATGTTTTAAAAAAAAGTGATTTATTAGATATTTTAAAAAATGTTAGAAAAAAAAATTTTGCTAGTATTGAAAAATTTGTAAATGATAATTATTCTTTTTTAAATTCTTATCCTGAAGCAAAAAGATTTTTAATTCATGATTGTATTACTATTTATAATTATCAAAAATCTGGTGTTTTAATTTCTTGTCCTTTTGATAATATGATTAATAATAATATATTTTTAATTGCTAATGGTGAAGTTGATTCAATTTATAAACATGAAATTGCAAAATGTTTAAGAAAAGGTGATATAATTGGACATAGAGAATTAATATTAAATGATAATTATTCTAGAAATATTTATTTATCTACAAAATCAAATGAATGTGAATTATATTCAATTTCTTATAATAGATTAATATCATTTTTAAAAGAAGGTTTTTTTGTTCATGATTTAACATTTTTTGTCTTTTGTTTATGTTGGAAAAAATCACAATTTTTAAGTGATATTGATATAAATACTTTATATAAAATATTCCCTAATTATAAATTAGAAAGTTTTGGACCTAATGATTTAATATTTAAAAAAGGAGAAATATTATCTGAACAAAATATAATAGTTTTAGAAGGAAATATTTCAGTAAAAAATCAAGATAATTATGTAGCAGTTAGAAATGAAATTTTATATGAAAAAGAATTAGTTTATGGTTCAAATACAGTTTTAGTTGTTAATGATTTAGTTGCTTTTCCTGAAGCACTTTTATTAACTTGTCCAAGACAAAAAATAAGAAGTACTTTAAATGGAAAATCACTTAGTGAAATAGTAAATGCAAATACTAAAAAAAAAGCAGCTCAATCAATAGTAATTGACTTATTAAAACATGTAAATTGTTTTAATTCATCTAAAATAAAAGTAAATGAATTAGAAAAATATTTAAATTTAGAAAAATATGAAAGTAAAGTTCCAATTATAACTCAAGGTTCAAAAGATTTATCAAAAATTTATATGATTAAAAGTGGATATGTAGATATATATATTAATAATGAATATATTAGAACTTTATCTATGAATAGTCCATTTGGTTTTAAAGCAATTTTATCAGGAAGTAAAGTAAGAACAGCATCAGCTATGGCAAATAGTCAAGTTGAAGTATATGGAATTGATTATAAAGCATTTGATAAAATAGTTTTAAAAGAAAATCCATCAATAATTACATTTTTAAAAAATAAAATAAATTTAGAAGATGAAACAGTAGAATTAGAAGATTTAGATAGTATTAGATTATTAGGAAAAGGAAGTTTTGGTTTTGTATGTTTAGTAAGATCAAAAAAAACAAAAGCTCTATATGCAATAAAATCAGTCCCATTAAAAAAAATAATGGAATTTGATTTATATGAAGGAATATCAAATGAAAGAAACGCTTTAAGAATGTTAGACCATAACTTCATATTAAAACAAGTAAAAACCTTAAAAAATTCTAAAAACATATTTTTCCTAAATGAATACATAAAAGGAAAAACCTTAAATAAAATAATAAAAGAAATAGGAATGTTAAACAAATCCCAAGCTCAATTTTATGCAGCAAGTATCTTATTAGCAATAGAATACATGCATTCAAATAATTTAATTCACAGAGACATTAAACCAGAAAATATAATGGTAAGTGAAACAGGATATATAAAAATGATAGATTTTGGAACTGTTAAAGAAACAAACACTTCCGATGGAACAACACATACTTCAATAGGAACACCTCATTACATGGCACCTGAAGTAATAAGAGGAGATTCATATAATAGAAGAGTTGATTATTGGTCTATTGGTGTTTGTATATATGAATTTATATGTGGAAAAACACCATTTGCTCCTGATTCTAAAGATCCTGTTGAAATTTATAAATCAGTTCAAAATGATAAAATTACTTTTCCTAATTTTGTTAAAGATAAAGATTTTATTCAATTGATTAATTCTATGTTAGAGAAAGATATTAATAAAAGAAAATTTGGACCTGAGATTAAAGATATGAATTGGTTTAATGATTATGATTATAAAAGCTTAAGTGAAATGAATACTCAAGTTCCTACTAAACCTATGATGAGTGATATTGAAGATAAAGGAAGTGGGAAATGTGATTATTTGACTGAGTTGAAAAATTTGTATAATAAATATCAGAAAGGGAAAGATAATAATGTTCAGTTAAGTGAATCACAAATTCAGAAAGGGGAAGATTGGTTGAAAAATTTTTAAAGAGTTATTTATATTTTTTTTTGATGAATTGAGAGGTGTTATAAATAAAAAATAATTCTTATTTATTAAATGTTTATAAATATGGAAAGATATATTTTATTTTTTAAATAAATTAATTATTATTTTTAATTACTCAAAATTTCATATTTAATTTAATTTTATAAAAAAATTGATATATATTTATTTATTTAATTTATTTTTTTATTTTAATTTAAATAATATTTGAAAATAATAAATATAATTATATGGACGAAAAAGAAGACATTGAAAGTAATGATGAAATAAACACAAGTAGTAATAAATCAAATGAAAATGAGCAATTAATAAATAAAGAAAAAGATATAAAAAAAGAAGAAGAAAAAAATGAAAAAGAAGAAGAAATAAAAGATGAAAATATAAAAAAACAAATAGAACTATGTAAAGAATTAAAAAAACAAGGAGATGAATTATTAAAATCCCTCCAATTTTCAAAAGCTACAAACACATATACAAAAGCAGTAATAACAGTAAAATATTTAAAAAAAGAAAAATTATTAACAAGATTAACAAAAAGAAAATTAGAAAAAGAAGTATTAATACCTTCAAATTTAAATATGGCATATATAGATATTCAAAATAAAAATTGGAAAGAATGTATAAGACATTCATCAAAAGTTTTATTTGTAGATGTAGATAATATAAAAGCAAGATATAGAAGATGTTTTGGTTATATTAAAGAAGGTAATTTTGAAAAAGCAGATGAAGATTTAATTATTTTAGAAGATCAAATTGGTGGTTCTCAAGATTTAGAAGAATTAGAAGAGTTATTTGAAAATAGTAAAAAAAAATCTAGTCCTAAAATTAAAAATAATAATAATGATAATAATGAAAGAAAAAATGATTATGATGATAATTTCTTAAAAAAAATGGGAAAAAATCTAAAAAAAAAATTTAATGGTCCTATAAATCAACCTGAAGTTACTATGCCAAAAATTCCAGAAAAAAAAAGAGGTTTTTGTAATAAATTACATGCTATTTTAAAAAATATATTTAATAAATGTATGAAGAAAAAAAATAAAAAAAAAGAATAAAATATTTCTCTTTAATTAAAAATATATAATAAAAAAAATAATTTTTAAAAAATAAAAAAAATAAAAAAAAAATTATTAAAATTTAAATGTTAGAAAATAGTCAATCATTTAATAATATTAGAATATTAACATTAGGAGAATCAGGAGTAGGAAAAACGACTTTAATATTAAATTATATTAATCCAGATATAAAAAACAATAATTTAGAAAAAAAAAATCCAACAATCGGAGTTGATTATCAAAAAAAATTAATAACATTAGATAATACAAATATAAATGTAGAAATTTGGGATACTGCAGGACAAGAAAAATTTAAAAATATTACTCGTCAATATTATAATGGTGCAAATGGTGTTATTTTAGTTTTTGATATAAGTGATAAACAATCTTTTGAAAAAATAAATTTATGGATTAAAGATTTAAGTGATAGAATTGATTTAAATAATATTTGTTTAATTTTAATTGGAAATAAAACTGATTTAGATGATAAAAGGGAAATTAGTGTTGAAGAAGCTCAAAATTTTGCTGAGGAAAATAATTTTGACTATTATGAAATTTGTGCAATTAAAAATATTGGAATTATGGAAATGATGGAATTTTTTATAAAAAAATGTAATGATAAAATGCAACAAAATGATAATGAGTCTTTTTCAATAATTAATAAAAATATGAATAATTATTCAAATAGTAATTGTTGTTAATATATTTTTGAAAGTATAATTATATATTATTTTTTTTTATTTAATTTGTCAATTTGGGTTTTTTAATAATAAATAAAATAAATTTGTTTTATTTATTGATAAGATTATGTAATATATATTTATTATATAAAAAAAAGTTTATTAATACATATTTTAAAAAATAATTATATCACTATTTTTTTATTTACAAATAAAATTTTTTAATAAAAACTGTTTTAATAATTATTTATATATATAAAATATTTCTCTATTCCATATTTTTACTTCTTCATTTGTTAAATCTATATTTTTATTTTTTTTATTTTTTATTTTAAAATAAATACCTTTATATTTGTAATACATTCCATAATTATCTATCACTTTTTCAAAAAAATTGGATTTGATTTAATATTATATCCTATATTAATAATACAATTATGATAACTTGCATTTGATATATTTTCTTTTTCATATTTTCTAAAATCTTCTCTATATCTTGGAACTGTTAAAGGGAAATTCTTCATAATAATATTATTATTATTTAAATTATAAGAAAAACTAGGAAGATAATAATCATAATCATGATAATGACCTAATTTATAAATATTTTTCTTCTTTATTTAATTACCATAATATCATTTTTTTCTTTATTAACATCAATTATATATAAACTATCATATATATTACCATTTATATCATATAAAACATTTCCATTTTTATCACAAAATTTTATCATCAAAATTTCCTTTATATTATTATTAAAATTATTTTATACAAAAGATTGTTTTATAATTATTTTCTCTATTAATATAAATAGTAACAATTCCTCTATAATCAAATATGGTTTTCCTATTAATAGATTTTTTAATTTGTAAATATAGGAAAATCATATGCAAATTTGAAATTTCATTTTCATTTTTTTTAATTCAATTCTTCTTATTTCTCAATCTTGATTTTTTATTTAATAAATTATATTTCCAATAAACATTATTATTTACATAATATTTCATATCTTTTAATAATTTATAATATGCAGAAATATTTTTTTCAACTTGTTCAGAAATAAATTTAAATTTATTATTTAAATCTGAATATTCAAAAGTTTCATTATAATTGGTTGAATAGGAAATAAATATTATCTGATATCACATTTTAATATTTATTTCATCAAATTTTAATAATTTATAATCATCGATAAATAATTACTTACAATATATTTTAATTTATATATATTTATATTCTGTTTTATTTTATCTAATATATATTTATTTGTGTATTGATTAAATATATATTTCTTCATTTTCTGAAATAAGCGTTAATTCAAAATTATACTATTTATTTCATCATAAATTTTATCTTCCATTATATTATAATTAATGATTATTTAATTTAATTTAAATTTAATAATTAAAAAAAATTTTTAAATATTTAATTAAAATGAAAAATAATTTGAATTTAAATAGTAGTGCCGAATTTTCATCATTTAATAGGAAAAAAAATCCAAGAGATATGACAGTTCAAGAATTAGATGAATATATTAAAAAAAACAGACAAAAAAATTATATTCCATATCATACTGAAAGTAAATCTTTAAATTCAAGTTTTACCTCAAATAATAATTTTGGTTATTTCAAGGAAACAAAAACAAATAAAAATCAAATTTTAAATTCAGAGAATAGAAATTTAAAAACAACATCATTTCAACAAAATATTGAAATTGAAAAAGTTATAAAAAATAAAAAATTAAATGAAAATAATATAAAAAAAGAAGATGATAATATAATTAAGAATAATAATAATATAAATCATACTCCACAATTATCAAATTTAATTAAAGATTTTATTAAAAATAGTCCATTTATAAAAAATAATACATCAAGTAGAATAAACACATTAAATAATGAAGAAAATGAAAACAATTTTAAATCATCTGATGTTATTAAACAAAAATATTTAAATTACTGTCCAAATATAGAACAAAATAAAAGATTTAATAATACTTTTGAAGGAAATATGCCAAATAATTTTTTTAAATGGGAACAAACATCTTTACCTAATAATAATATTAATATTAATAATATAAAAATGAAATATCAAATTGATAATAATTATAATCCAAATTTAAATATGACTAATAATGTTAAATTACTTCAAGAACAAATTAAACAATTAATAAATGAAAATGAAATGTTAAAACAAAGTTTAAATAATATTCAATCAATTTTAGAATCTGAAAGAAATAATAGAGAATTAAATAAAAATATAAATGAAGAAGAATTAATAAAAAGAAATAATGATTTACAATTACAATTAAATATTCAATTACAAAATATAAATTTATTAGAAAAAGAAAAAAATAAACACATTGAACAAAATGCAATTGATAAAGAAAATTATTTAAATGAAATAAATTCATTAAAAGAACAATTATCAATTCTAAATAATCAATTTAAAGAAAAATGTGAAGAATATGAAAAGATAAGAAATCAATTTGAAAATGAAAGAAATGAAATGATTGAAACAATGAAGTCATTAAGAGAAATAATATTTCAAAAAGAAAATGAAAATAATTCTATAATGGATAAATATGATAAATTAATTAAAAATCAACAAAATAAAAAAGATAATTTTTCAAATTCAATGATAAGTACAAATTCAAAAAAATCAAAAGAAAATATTTTTATAAATAATAATAAAGTAAATAATAAAAGAACTAAATCTACTAAAAAAAATATTATAAATAAAAATTTTGTTAATTTAAATCAAAAAGTAAATAATCAAAACTTAAAATTAAACAAAAATATTAGAGATAAAACTCCAAAAAAAAATACATCAAAGAATAAAAATAAAAATGTTAATAAAGTGATAAAAATTTCAAATAACAATAATTATATTAATGATAATTATTTAATTAAACAAGAAAATCAAAATTATTCTAATATTATTTTAGGAGAATTAAATTCATTAAGGAGTGATTATTCTGATTTAAATTCCAAAAATAATATTAATAAATTTTATTTTAATAATAATCAAGAAAATGATAAAATTAATATTCAAAATAATGAAGAATTATTAAATAAGATAAATGAATCTATATTTAATTTAGAAAGAATTATTCCAGAATTAACAAGAGATTATAAAAATATAGTTTCAAGAATAAATTCTAATTTATTTCCTCAAGAAAATATTACTTTAAAAAATAATTTACAATTAATTTCAAATGAAATTGAAAATAATCATACTCAATTAAATGAATTAAAAACTCAACAACAAGAAATATTAAAATATATTATATCAAAAAATGGCAATTATTAAATTAAAATTTTACTTCATAATTTAATAAATTAATTAATTTTATCTAAATAAAAATTGAATTAAAAAAAAATTATTTTAATTCATTAAAAAAAAAATATTAATAAGTAATTATTTAACATATTTAAATATTAAAAAAATATAATTAAAAAAAAAATAAAATATATTTTAAAATGGACCAATTAACTTTAAAACATGTTTTTATCTTTAATCCAAATTTAAAATCACCAAAAAAAAAACCAAGTGATGATGAAGCACAAGATGCAAAATTATTATATTATTATCCAGAAGATTCAGAAATATTAATCAAAAGATCAAATATTGGTATTATTGAAGGTACTTTATCATTTTTAGAAGCATTTTCAAAAACAAATACAAATTTCCTTTTAACTGAATTATACAAAAGTTATTATATTGCAAATAATTATGAAAAAGATTTTATTATTGGTTTCATTTTAGAAAAAAAATCTCCAATGTTTAGTTATAATGATAATGTTAATACAAAAAAAAAATGGTTAAAAATGTTGGTTGATAATTTTTATAATTTATTTTCTTTATTTCATATTTCATTAGCAGATTTTTTTTTAAATAAAGAAAATCCAGAAATAAATGATTCAATATCTGAAAATAAAATAAATATTATAAGAGATTTTGTATTATCATTTAAAAAATATTTTGAACAAGAAATAAAATTACCTTTTATTGATAATGTTCAATATTTTCCTATGTCAAATACACTTCAACAATCAATTTTTCTTTCTGTTCAAAGATTAAATGAAAAAATACCAGAATTAGTAATGTCATCTATAATTTATCATGGTAAAATTATTCATAATCAATTACCTTTTGATTCTTTTAGTTTATTATATAATTTATTTTGTAATTTTTATAATAATAAATCAAAATTAAATCAATTTGACACTAATCCTCCTTCTCAAATTATTCAGACTATTAATATTGATTCTAGTCAATTAAAAGATAAATATGAAAATATGAATAAATCACCTTTTAGAAAAATATTTAAATTAAATCCTAAAAAAGATGAATTTTTAATTGGAATAAGAGATGGTGAATCAAATAATTATGATTTATTTGTTCCTAATATTTATATTAATGCTTTAGATGAAGAATTTAAATTTTTAGTTTTTAATTATCAAGATTTGTTATTTTTTTTATTTTTTGATAAAAAATTTGAAGTTGCTAAAAAAATTAGTACTAGAATTAAAAAAATTAAATCTTGGGTTGAAAAATATTTTCAAAATCATCTTCCTATATTAGAACATATTTATTACCAGACTAAAGAAAGAAATGAAACTTTTTGTTATTTAAATAGTATTAATAGAAGTATTAGATTCTCTAATTTTATTGATAGAAAAGGTTTAGATAAAAAAAAATTTAATTTACTTTTAAGAAATCTTTTCTTGAATAATGATGTTCAAATTAACTCATTAACTAAATATAAAAATGAATATTTTTATTATATGAAAACAAGTAAAAGAAAATGTGTTATTATATTTAGTGATTCAATGTCTCTTGCTCAAATAAAAAATGAAATTGAAAGAATTAAAAATGAACAATTTCATAATGTTTTATTAATTTAAAAAATAGAAAAAAAAATTATTTAAAAAAAATATAAAATTCTAGTTTATATTTTAAAAAAAGATTGGAATATTTATTTAAATATTTATCAAAATTATTTTTTAATTTTCCCATTTTCATAATATTTATTTGTTTTAATAGAAACCAATCTCGAATTTTTAATATTTTCATTTCTAACACTTTTACTTTCATTATTCAAATTAGAAATATTTTTAATTCTACTATTTTCATTATAATCAGAATTACTAACTTTAGAAATATTATTCCTACTATTACTTTCCCCAATTAATTCCTTTAACTTCTTTTGCATTTTATCAACTTCTTCTTTTTGATATTTCATTTGTTCAGCATTTTGTTTTTGTTTCTTAACTAACTCATCAGCAGATAAAATTTGAACATTTTGTATATCACTATTAACTTTACTTTGAACTCTATTTGTTTTAAGACTAGGTAATTTATCTCCTTTATTTCCTCTTGCAATTTTAGCTTTATTATTATCACTTAATAATGCTGTATCTTTTGCTGCTCTAATATCACCTTTTATTCCTTTTATATTTTGATCATTATTTAAGAAAGTATTATTATTTGTTAATTCGATAAATTTTTTTTCTATATCATTTATATTTTTCATTATATCTGATAAATTTTCTCTTATATTTGAACATTCTTGTATTAATAATTGATTATCTAATCTTATATCTTTCATCATTTCATCTTTTTCAATTCCTATTTTTCTTCTTTCTGATCTTTTATCAATTAATTCTTTTAAAACATTATTTTTTTGATGATATATTTCTTTTTCTATATTTTTAGTTTGTAATTTCATTTCTGGACTTACTATTTGATTTTCTTTTTTTCCATCATCAAAATTATATAAATATGTTTGATATACTTGAAATATTTTATCTATTATATCTTTTTTGCTTTCTAATTTATTTTTTAATATTGAATTTAATGATATGTCAATTGTTTTATATAAATTTTTTAATCGATATAAATTCTTTTTTGTATCTGATAATTCATCTCTATAAGTTTCAATACATTTTTGATTATTATCGATTAATTCTCCTATATTTAATAATTCTGCATATAATAAATTAAATCTTTTATAAAAATCTGAATGTAATGATTCAAAATTTTTTATTTGTTCTTCAATTGGTGTTTTTTCTAATATTAAATTTTTAATTTGATATTCTAATACAAATCTTAATTGTTCTAATCTATCATTTATTAATCTTTTTTCTTTTACTAATTTTTCCTTTCCTGAAATTTTATTTTCATTATCAGTTAATAATTGATTCATTTGATTTAATTTTAAAGTATTAAAAATATAAGTTTCCATTAATTCTTCATTATTAACTTTTAATTCTTTTAAATGATTTTCCCATTCTGTAATTTTTTCATTATAATTTTTATTATCTTTTTCTTTTTTCATTAATTCATTATCAGTTTCTTTTTTTTTTTCTTCAAAATCATCCAAAAATTCTTTAAATCCTTGTTCTTTTTCTCTTAATTGAGTTTCATATTTTTCTTCATTTTTTTCACATTCTAAATTAAATTTTTTTTTCCTATCTTCAATCATTTTATCTATTTCATTTTTTTTATCAACTAATATTTGATGCATATTTTCTAAACAATTTGCAATATTTGTATTTGTTCTATTTCTCATATTTTCAATATCAATTTTTTTTTGTTCAAATTTTTCTTTTGCAATTTTAATACAATTTATTAATTTTGTTGTTTCAACTTGTTTATCTTCTTTTTGTACTTTAAATTTCTTTTTCATTTCTCCTAATTCATCTCTTATATTTTTTATTTCATTTTCTCTTTTCTCTTTTAAATTTTTTGTAACTTTCTCTTTTTCATTTTCTTTTTCTTTAACAGCTTTAACTTTATTTTCTAAAATTTCAGTTAAATTAGTTCTTTCTTTATCTAAAGCATTAGCATTATTTTGAATTAATTTTTCCTTATTAGACTGAAATTCTCCAATTAAATTTTGAATAGCATTTTTCTTTTTTTTATAATCTTCAATTTTACTTTGATATATAGGATCAGTTAAATAAATAATATCACTATAATTAAAATACAATTTTTTAGGAAGAACATTTTTAGGATTAAAATACAAATAATTATTAATAGTAAAAGGAAAATCATTAGAAACACAAGTAATACAAGAAACAAAAACACTTCCATCTTCAGAAGCAGAATATAATAAATGTAAATCTCTAGATATTACAATAGAAACAATTGGTGAAGTATGAATATAAATTTCATTATATTGAGGATGATCAATATTATTAGAATCTTTATTCATATTTTGTATAGGCCATAAACATGTTCTTAAACTTCCTAAATTAGTACCAAAAATAACAGAATCATATTTTTTTACAATTAGACAAGTATGATATATTGTATCTGAATACCATTCCCAATGTTTATCTTCTTTATATCCTTTATATACTCTTTCTCTTTTATCTGCACTTGTTATTAAACATTGATCTAATGAAGGATCATATTGAAAATCTATTATATTTCCACTAAAATCAGATATTTTTAACATTACATTTTCATCTTTTTCTTCTTTTTCTAATTTTTTTGTATTAGTATGCATACCTTCCATTAATCTTTTTTTCCAATTTAATTTCCATCCTATTAAATTAATACTATTATCATTAAATTGAGCAACAATGCATTTAGAATCATTAACAAACATTAATTTAGTAGGACAAGGAATTTTAGTAATCATATATTCATATTCATAAGTACTTACATTAAATATATTTACAGTAAAATCATTTTCAAATTCACTTGATGCAAAAGCTAAATAAGTTCCATTTTCATTAAAAACTGCACCACGACAATACATTGCAATTTTAAATACTTCTTTTATTTCTTGTCCTAAAATTGCATAAATATATCCTGAGTCTTTATATGCACAAAAGAAACATTTTCCTAATGGACTAAATGCTAATGATACTGGATATTCATCTAATTTTTTATGGATGAATAATTCATATGATACATTATCTTTATAGAATTTTGTTCTTTTTTGTATATAATTTTGAATTCCAGCATCGAAATTTTTTTGCTTTGAAAATACTTCATCTGGTTCTTTTTGATGTTGGATGTATATAAATAAATCTTGGGAATTTTCACCATTGTTTATTATAAAATATTTTGGTGTTTCTGTTAAATGTAATTTATTTACTTTATAACCTAATCCTGTATTTTCTAATATTTCACTTAAAAATGCAAATGTTGGATTATTGTCAATTATGTTTATTTTATATTTATAATATGTTAAGTGAACTTCTAATAAATTATAATTTACTTCTCCTGTTTTTTTTAATTCTCTTTGTTTTATAACAGGAGAATCTAATTTGTGAATTGAGTCACCATTAATTATAATAAATTTTGACATTTTTGAATCAATTGTAATTGAATAATTAACTGAAGGAGTTTGTGATAATTTTTCAATACTTACAACTTTAATTTTTGGAATTTCATTATCAATTACAATTTGTAATATAAAAACAATTGGTGATAATGATAAAAATATAAAAATATAATCTCCTCTACTAATAATATATTTAATAGGATTTTCTTTAGCACTAATTGATAATTTTTTATCAGTATTTTCAAAATTAGGTAATAAACCAGTATAATTAGGATGAATTAAAGTATCTAATAAAAAAGGTCTAATTTTATATTTTGGAGTATAATCTTTTATTTTAATCCATTCATCTTTAAGAAAACATATATAATCAGCTCTAAGATATAAAGGATTTTTTTGTTTTGTTTCTTCATTAATTCCCAATTTATAAATTTCAAACCATTCATTTTTAAAAGAAATAACAATACCTTTAAATTTATTACTTTTAATAAATTCAGCATCAGTTATAATTTCATCACATTTATCATAAAAAATATGTTTAGTTTCAATTTTTCTTTTCATACTATCATATTCAAGTAATAAAACAGAATTATAAGAATATAACAAAAATTGATTTTTAGGTTCTTTATAAGGAGAGCATTTAATTCCTTCAAAATTAAAATCAAAATCTTCAATTGCTAATAATAAACCAACAATATAATTCCAAATAAAAACTTTAGAATGATTATCATTATCATCATCTCTTAAAATAATTAAGCATAAATCTCCTTCTTGTTGTGCAACACAATCATAAACATAACTATTATATTCAACATAAGCTCCAAAATCTAATATAATTTTTTCTCTTAAAACATTACAATCTAAATTTATAATTTCTACTTTACCAGAATAATATTTTTTATCTTCATTTGGATTTACTTTTTCACCTATAAAAAGTAAATTTTCATTTGTTGAACTTTTTTGCTTATAAATTGAAGTTACTATACAATCAGTTTTTAAAGGAATAAATTTTTGTTTTTTTGTTTCATAATTTTCAAAAATTAAATTTGAACCTGATACATAAACATATTCATCAGTTTCATTTAAAATTGTCAAATTTCTTCTTATCCATAAATGATATGATGATAATGTTGTAAATGGTTGAATACTTAAACCATTTGATATTGAATCATTTGCTTGTGTTGAAGGATCTCTCCATATTGGTTTATGATTTATTAATTTTAGAAATCTTGTTTCTTCATCTTCTGAAAGTAAATATGACATTTATTTATTTTTTTATTTATTTTAATTTTAATTAAAATATTTTTTTTTAAGTAAAATATTATTAAATTCACTTTAAATTTTATTTATATTAATTTATATTATTTCCTCAAAAAATGAGTGATCAAGAGAATAAAAAAGATAATTTGACAAATAAAAATGAATCAGAAAAATCAATAAATGAAACTAAAAAAATATCAAATTTATCATCATTATTACAAAAAGGGATAAATAATCCTCTTTTAAATATAAATTTATCTCTTTTATCAAATAAAGATGCAATATCAAATTTAATTCAAAAAAAACAAAATGAATCTCAAAAAACATCAGAACAAAAAACAGAAATTCCAATTTTAAATTATGCTCCAAAAACAAATTATGTTAGAGGAATGAGGCCACCAACATTATCAAGAACAATAAAAGTTCAACAACAATCAAAAATGAATTTAATGGAAAAATTAATCCATAAAGACTCAAATGATAATTTAAATGATGAAAATAATGAAAAAAAAAATATAGAGACACATAATAGAATATCAAATTCACCAAATACTAAAAATATTCCTATGATTAATTTTTATTCAACTCCTCTTAAAAGAGATAGTCAAATTTATACTAGAAATAATAATATAAATATTTTAAATGAAGAAAATCCAAATGCTCAAACTCCAAATATAAATCAATTAAATAAAAAAAAATCCTTATTTTCAAAAAACATAAATGAAAATATAACAAATTCTGAGCTTCAAAATTCAAAAAATGAAAATTTTGAAAAAAACCAAAATTCAAATTCAAAAAATGAAAAAAACAAAAATTCCCAAATTTCCCCAATAAAAAATAAAATAACAGAACATATAAATATGAGAAATTACTATTCCTTTAAACAATGTAACGCAGTAAAAGAATATTCATATTTAGAAGATCAAAACATAGCAAATGAAGAAACAATGGAAGACAAAGGTAAAAGTATAGAAAATTTCATGAATGATTCATCTCAAATGTTATTTATGTTATTCGATGGTCATGGTGGTGAATCAGTATCAAAATATCTTCAATTAAACTTTTCAGAAGTATATAAAGATTACTTAATATCATATTCAAAAAACAATCAAGATAAAAATTATATAGAAAATGCATTAAAAGATACATTTAATGCTTTAAATAATCAAATTAGAAAATTAAATTTATCTTCAATGGGCTCAACAGCATGTATAGTTCATTTAATATGGGAAAGTCCTACAAAATTAATTTTATATTGTGCTAATTGTGGTGATACAAGAGCAAGTTTAATTAATAGTGAAAATTATATTAGATTAAGTAAAGATCATAGAACTGATGATTTAGATGAAAAAAAAAGAATTATTAAAAGTGGTGGAATGGTTATTAATAAAAGAGTTATGGGAGCTTTAATGTTAACTAGAGCTTTTGGAGATTTTGAATTAAGTGATTTTGGTGTTATTGAATCACCTTATGTTTCTAAAACTGAAGTTGATTTAAATGTTAAAAATCAATTTTTAATTATTGCATGTGATGGGATTTGGGATTTAAATAGTGAAAATGAATTTCAGGAAATGATTATTTTTGATAATGATACTCAAAGTCTTTGTCAAAAAATTATTAAGGGAACTCTTAGGAAAGATGCTTGGGATAATTTAAGTGTGTTTTGTGTTAAGTTGACTTAATCGTTTTTTTTTTTTTTGGATTTTTTTTATTTTTTGATTTTTGGGTATATGTAGCTTTTTTTAATTTTCATTTAATTTATTTTTTTTAATTTATATTTTTTTTATTTTTTATATTATATTTGTGGGGGAAATTAGGTTTTTTTATAATATTGTATTAGGAATTATTATTTGGTTTTTATTTTTAATTTTTTTATATGATTTGAAATAAATTTAATTTATTTATATGATAAAATATTTATTCACATTTATTTTATTTGAATTATTATTGCATCATTATTATATTTAATTCTTATTTAATACTTTCTTTCTTTTAATTTCTATATTCTTTTATTTTAATCACAAAATATTAATTTTTTTTAAATAAAAAATATATTTTAAATCTAAATTTTAATAAAAAATATAAAATGTCAGAAACAAAAGAAATGAAAGAAATGAAAGAAGAAAATGATGATTATATAGATTTAAATTTACTAGAAATAGAAGATAAAATAAAACAAGAAGGTAAATATGAAAAAGATGGAATAATGATTCGTAAATGGGAAGGAGAAGAAAACTCAACTCATTATATAACCCAAATAAACAGAGAAAATGTAACATTTGTAGGAGTATTAGATAACGATTTCCAAAGAAATGGATATGGATTTAATGACTATAAAAATGGAGATAAATTTTTTGGTTATTATAAAGGTGATAAAAAAAATACACATGGAATATATTTTTGGGAACCAGATAGAGTAAATGGTATATTAAAAAAAGAAGTTTATTATGGATTTTGGAAAAATAATAAAAAAGATAATCATGGATGTTACCTTTGGGTAGAAGAAGAACAAGGAAATAAAGATTTTGAAAAAACAAATTTTGATACTTATATTGGTTTAATTGATGAAGATAAATATAAAAAAGGAACTTACTTATCAAAAAATGGAGATAATTATTATTTATATTATGGACAATTTAGTGAAAATGGAAAAAAAACTGATGATAATGCTTTATTTTATACTTCTGATGATAAATTAATAAAAGGTAAAATTGAAAATGATGAATTTAAAGAAGGTTATATTGGGATTTTTGATAGTGAATCTGGAGAATTAACTGATTTTATGTTTTGTACTTTTGGTGATAATTGCTCTGTTAGTTTTATTAAATTAGAAAAAGATCTTGATAAGAATTTAATTAGTAAAATTAAAGAAGAAATGATTACTTTTAGAAATGTTATTTTAGAAGATGATTATTTTGGAAATGTTTATTCTAAATATAATGAAGTTAAAGATTTTATTAAAACTCATATGAATTCTTTGGAAACTTTAGATGATCCTAATAAATATCCTGAAATTATTTCTCTTTGTACTGGATATAATAAAATTAATATATATGCTGATATTGAGAAAAAAGTTTATAATAGGAAAGTATGAGTTTGATTTTATTTAATTGTTTTTAAATTTTATTTTATTTATTGTTAATTTAAATTTTTGGGTGAAAAATTTTTATTTTTATAAATATAATTTTTAAATATTTCATATGTTATTTTTTTGTATCTCAAGTTTCATTTTTATTTTCTTTTTATTCAATTATATCAAATTAAATCTTTGAAATATATATTTTATTTAAATTTTTTTTATTTTTTTTTAAATTTACTATATAAAAAATAAAAAATAAAAAAAAAAAATAAAAAAGTATAAATGACAAGAACTGAAGATTCATTCGAATCTCCAAAATTAAAGATTGGAATTCCTTTAGAAAGAATAATAAATTCAAAAGATATATCATTAATATCAGACATAATAGAATGTCCAATATGTTATGAAATAGTAAAAGACCCTTATGAATGTGAAACTTGTGGAACATTATTTTGTGAAGAATGTATAATTGAATGGTCAAAAAAGAAAATAAAATGTCCTTCAGGTTGTTCAAATTTTAAATACACAAAAGTAAAAAAAACTAATAAAAAACTTTTGGATATTGTGAAATTAAAATGTCAAAATTTCCCAGATTGTAAATATGAAAGTTCTTATTGGAATATAATAGAACACGAATCAAAATGTGAATTCCAAAAAATAAAATGTCCAAATCCACCATGTTCATTTAAAGGACATTTTATAAAATTAAAAGAGCATTTAAAACAAAATTGTTATTACATTTGTTTTAAATGTGGTTTTTGTCAATGTATGATTTATAAAAAAGATTTTCAAAAACATTTAGAAGAACATTATAATGAAAAAACATTTTTTATTTTAGAATGTTCATATTGTGGTTCAAGTGAAAATTTAAGAAAATGTATTTGTAAAAAATCAATTTGTTCAAGATGTTTAATTGATCAAAAAAATTTAGAATGTAAACAAACTTGTTATTTATTTCAAAATAATTCTAGATTTACTTCTGGTATTTATAATTGTTCTAAATATCCTTTACCAAAAAATTTTGAAGTTAAATTATATTTTTCTAGTGTAGATTGGATTAGAACTGGAATTTCTTTTTCAAATGATATTATAAATGAACAAACTGATGTTAATTGTCCTTCTTATGATATTTATTGTATTTTAGAAGATTTAATACAATTTTATACTAAAAATACAGCTTGGAAAAATTGTTTTAATAAAGGAAGAAAATTAAAAGCAGGTGATTATATGACTATTACTTTTAAAAATGGAGAATTGAAATATAGTGTTAATGATATTGATTTAGGCTCAAAGATTAATATTGATCTTTCTACAAAGAAAAAACCTCCTTATTTATTTGTACATGTTAGAAATGAACATTCTAAAGCGGAAATTATATATATATGTGAGATTTTTAATTAAATTTTATTTTTTAATTTTAATTTTTTTTATATTTTTAAATGGAAAATGAGTTTAATGATGAAGGTGAAAAAGCTTTGGATGAAATGATTGAAGGATTAAAAAAGAAAAGAAATATTAAAATATTTAATCAAGATGAAATAAATTTTATTAATGATTATGAAAATAATAATTATAATTTAGATGAAGAAGAAGATAAAATTCAAAAATTTCTTTTTCATCCTTTAAATGATATTAAAGAATCAGAAAAAACTTTAGTAGAAAATAATGTAATTTTAATTAGACCAAATATCCTTTCATCAACAAAACAAATTGAATATGAAAATCAAATTAATGCAAATACTCAAAATTATCTTTATATGTTAATAAAAAGATTAAATAAAAAAAAACATGGTGCCCTTGAATTAAAAGACATAAAAGATAAATTAAAAAAATATGATAATTATATAAATAATCTTCATATTAAAAAAGTAAAAGAAAAATTGAATTTAACAAAAAATAAAAATTCTTCAAAAATAAAAAATACAGTTTTAGAAGAATTAGATAATAATTCAATTAAAAGAGCATCTTTGAGTAATAATTCAGATAATTCTAGTGAAGGAATTCATTATAGAAGACCAACTTTTTATGATAAAATTTTTATGTGTTGTTTTAGAAGTCCTTTAAAATCATATGCTTTAAAAAAAAAAATTTGGGCTGGTGAAAATGGAATTTTTCCAAAATATTTTCAAGATAATCGTGAATTTAATTAAAGTTTCTTAATTCTAAATTTATTTTTTGAGTTAAATATATAATGTAAAAATTTAAATATATAGTAATATAATACAATATATTATACAATATATTAATTATCATAAAAATTTTTAGTCAAATTCTAATTTGTATATATGATTTAATCCAGGGGCAATTTCATTTATTTTATATAAATTTTGATAACTTTGAATTATTTTTCTATGTAATTCTTTAATAATATTCAAACTATATGAACTTGATTTAATTAAAAATAAAATCCATTGTTTTAAAAAAAATTTACTTTCCTCAGTAATTTTGTTAGAATTTGCACATAAAATATCAAAAGCAGCAATAATAACACAAACTGCTTTAAGTGAATAAGGAAATATACAAAATTTTTCTTCAAGACAAACCATCCTTGCTAAATAAATAGAAATAAATTCTAATTTTTTAGTATATTTTTTTAGATTTAATTTTTCAATTCTTTTAATATTATTAATATAAAAATCATAAATATAAGTTCTAATAAAATTATATGAAGTAACAATAACTAAATCCCAATTAATAGTTGTTAAAATTTCTTTTTCCTTTTTTGATATTGATCTAGGTTTAAATTTATTGTGTGCTATTTTTTCAGTTACTTGATTTAAATGAAGTGGAATTATATCTTCCATTTTTGAAGCTAGAAAAATACAAGAAATACCAATTAAATGAATATCATCATCATAAATATTAAATTTACTATTTTTAATATATGAATCAAAATAATGAACAGCTGAGAAAAAACTACTTGGTTCAGAATTATAAGAATTAAATATTAGCAACATCCAATCTATTATTTTAATTCTCATTATTGAATTAAATGAATGTTTTCTAATAAAATCATTTGGGAAATTTATGTCTAATGATAAGGAATATGCATAAATTTGAGGTCCGTAATATTGAAGTAAGTTTGAATCATTGTCTATTATATCTGTTACTGATGGCTCATAATTAGGTTTTTTTTTATTTTTTGAATAGAATTTTTTTATATTTTGGTTTTTTATATATTTAATTAACTCTTCTAAATATTTTTTTGCCTTTTCCGCATTTTGATTTTTATTTTTTGGTACTGAATGATTTTTTCTTTTTGTTTTTTGTTTTGGCATAATTTTTTTTTCCTTTTAGTTAATTTATCATAAATTTTTTAGTTGAATTAAATAGAATATAAAATAATAAAAAATAATTTTTATTTTTTTCTCTTAAAAAATAGTAATTTATAATGATAATTTAAATATATATTAATGATAATTATATTAAAAATAATTGAAAAATTAAATATAATCTAATTAATAAATTGTATTCAATTATAAACACTAATTTTTAAACAGAAATTCTATATTTAGAAAATATTTTTACTATTATAAAAGTACTTTAAATTTGATAATATATTATAAATTATTTTGATTTATATGTTAAATCATAGAAAAAAAACTTTTTTTTTTTTTTTAATAGGTATTGCTGATGAAATTTGGAGTCTATATAATTTATCATTTAAATCTTCTTTCTTAGGTTTAAAATATCTAAAAGAATTATATTTTCTATCAAAATCATCATAGGCAAGTGGATTAGAAAAAGTATTATTATTACTATTTGAATATGAATTCATATTATTATTAGTATTATTTTTAGAATTATCAACTGATAAATAATTTAATTTAATTATTTTATTATTTTTCATTATTTTTTTTTTAATTGATTTAAGATATAAATTACGTGATTTAAATAAATTTATTTTTTGATGAATTTTTTGAGTAACTAATCTTTTTCTTGGTTCAAAATTAAAATTACTTTCAGTATTCATACTGAAAGTATTTAAATGATGATGTTTTGATGAATTTGCAGTTTCTTCATCTCTTAATATTAAATCTATGTTATATGAATATTTTTTTCTTGATACTTTAGATGAACTATTTTTCATTTCTGATAATTGAGTTTTATTGTTTATTATATTTGTTTCTAAATAATCTTTATCTTTTTTCTTTTTTTTTTCTATATTATAATGAGATGAGGGTCTTTTAATTTGAAGAATAAATTTTTTTTCTGCATATTTAGTTTTATTATAACTATTAATCCCATGACTTAAATAAAAATTAAATTCAGGATTATCTTTATATTTAGCATAAATATATTGTACATCAGAAATTCTTTGTGTATATAATGTATTTAAAAAAATATTATTTTTTATTCTTTGCATTTTTTCTAAATTTTCTTGAATATATGGGTTATTATTACATAAAACTTTAAAAAAATTTATATTTATTTCATATACAATTGCATTATTAGCTTTACAAGAAACATTAAATAAATAACGATTATTATAAACACAATCACTTAATCCAATAATATCATTTTCACCAAAAGATTCAAATTTTAATTGTTTTTTATAATAATATTCTTTTAAATTTCCTAATTGATCAATTTCACTTTTATCTAATCTATTTTTATAATTACTATTCAATAAAATATGATCAATTTCTTGTAAACTTTTATATCCAGTAGTATCAAATTTTCCATTTTGAATAAAATAAATAAAATGATTATTTTCATATGGTGCATTTTCATAATATAAAATTTCTCTATATTTACATATTTTCTGTTTAAAATAATTAATAAAATTTCTTAAATTATTATTTTTATTTTTTGATTGTAATACATTTAATCCCATTAAAAAATTAATTTTTTCCCTTTTTGATTTTTCATTAGTTTCCTTTAAAATTTGACTATAAATATTTTTAGGTAAATAAGCTAAATCAGTATCAACTGAAGTAATAACAGTTTCTACTCTTAAATTTTCAACATCAAGAAAATTATTATCAGATATTTCATCTCCAAATTTATCTCCATTACTTAAACTTTCAGCAATAAAATAAGTAGAAATTAAAACATCTTTTCTATTAACATTATATTTTAAATATTTATCATCTTTAATTTCTGGTTTAATTCTATTTATATATTGTTCAGCTGAAACTTTATTAAGATCACTTTCTATAATATGAAAATATGATTTTGGTAATAATGGTTTTTCAATGAAAATATATGTTTCTAATATTTTATCTTGTATTAATAAAACTAAATCTTTTTCTTCATCATTGTCAAATGGTTTTATACCAATTAAATTCTTATTTATTATACTATTTCTTGGTTGAAATGTCATTGTTGATTTTATTATTGTACTTCCTTTTGTTTTTGGTTTAAAATTTGCATTTTTCATTATACTTTGTCTTTTTATTATACTTTGTCTTTTTATTAATGAAACTCTTTTATTCATTATTTTTTCTTTTTGACTCATTTTCATATGATGATTTTGAATTGTTACTACTGCTCTTTTTAACCATGTATCAAAATTTTCTTCATTCATAGGATAAATTCCATTATTATTTTTAAGTGTTTTATCTAATAAAGCTTTTTCATTATATTTTTTTAATTTAAGTAAATAAATAAAATACTCAGCTTCAGATAATTTTATATATTCTTCATTTGGTACTAATATATCAACTTTTCCATTTAATATTAAATAAAAATTATCAATTGAATCACAAAATTTATATATTAATTTATTTTTTTGTAAAAATCTATATTTTAATGTAAATGAAAGACTTGAAAATAAATCTCTTGCATTATCTTTTTTTACTTGTTGAATTGAATGAGCAAATGGATCTAAATTCATTAAATATTCTATTACAATTTGATTTTCATCAAAATTTCTTTTTGGATTTTTAAATAATTCAAGACCTTTTAGTAAAAATTGATCTGCTGATAAAGTTCCTAATGATATATAAAGACTATTGGTTCCATGAATTGAATTTCTTCTTTCTTCTATATTTACTTTATATTTTTTTGTTTTTTTTTTTGAAAAATTTTTTTTTATATTTATTGGATTTTGATTATTATATTCTAATAAACTATTTACACTATCAGAGTCTGAATCATTTGAATTAAACTTTTTATTTTTTTTTATGTCATTTATCATTAAATTTGATTTAATTGTTTTTTATGAATAATAAATATTTTATTATATTGAAATTATTATAAAATTTTTTGTTTTTTGTTATGATTAATAAAAATATAATTAAAGAAAAATAATTAAAATAATTAATAAGGTTCTATGGTGTAACGGTGAGCACACTGGACTTTGAATCCATTGATCCGAGTTCGAATCTCGGTAGGACCTAATTTTTTTAATAATAATTAATGAATGTATAGAATTAAAAGAATTAAGAGATAAATTAATAAATGAACTTAATAAATTAGATAAAAAAATTGATTCTAAGAATTATTCAGAAAAAAAGGAAGAAAAGAAAAAAGATAATAAGGAAATAAAATTAATTAAAATATTTATTTATAAAAGATATATACTTCAAATTTGGAGAAGCTAACAATACAAAAGATAAATAAACTATGAAAATTTGGGTTTCTTTTTTTTAGTTTAATTATTTAATATGAGCCGGCTTGAAGGACTTTAAATAACTAACTAATTTTTTTAATAATATTATTCAATATTATTAATATGAAATATGAATAATCTTATTTCACTATAAATTAAACAAATTGATTTAATATTACTTTTATATATGTGCTATTATCAATGATTTTAAATAACAAATTATTCACTAATTAAACTGAATTATTAATTATTAATATTTTAAAAAATTAATTCAAAAATAAAATGAAAAAAAAACATAACTCAAGAAATATACAACATTTAGAAAAATTAAATAATTTATCAAAAGATGTTTTATTATCTGCAAGATATGTGCATGAAAATACAAATAATAACCATGAAAATATGAATATTCCAATATCTTTTGATTTAAGTAAAACAAAAACCGATTTACTTAATCCTTTATTTAAACAAAAACTTTTTGAAATAGTATCAGAAATTTCATCAAGAAATAAAACAATTAGTCCAACATATAATAGGACTCCCACGTATAATAATGGAAGTTATACTAGTAGAAATAATAATATTGATTATAGTAAAAGTCCAATTTTAAGTGATGAAAAAAGAGAAGTTTTAAATATGAAAAAAAATGAAATATTATATCTTTTAAATCCTTTTAATTCTAAGTTTAATAAAGGTAAAAATAAACATGTTAAACATATTAATATTAATAGTCTTTATAAAAAAAATGAAATCAAATTTTCTGATAAAATTAGAAAAGAAATAAATAGAATTTTATCTAAAAATGAATTTTCAGGGAATACAATTCAAATTGGTGAAAGGAAAAAAATTGATATCCCAAAATTAAATTTAAAAACATCTCATAAAAGGAATTACACTTCAATTTTTCCATAAAAATCCAAAAAAACAAAAGGAAAAAGATAATTTAATTATATTTTATTTATTTTTAAAACAAAAGTTTTAATATATTAATATTTATAAATCATATGATTTAACTAACTCATATTTTCCAATAGACTTATCTTCTCTCATAACACAAAAATTAATTTTATTTAAAGGACATGAAGTAAGATTTTTTTTATACATAACTGCTAAAATATCTTGAGAATTAAAACTTTTAATAGGTTTTTTATTCTTTTTTTTCAAAATCTTATTAAGAAACATAGTATTCAAAAGTGTTAAATGAAGTACAATTTTATAAAGATTTTGTTCAAATGAAATATGATAACTTTCAATATCATTTCTAGAAATAACATTTTCTTTAATAAGAGTTTTAATAATTAAATCAATAATTAATTCAATTTTTCTATATGATTCATCTTCTTTCATTTTTGCAAAAACAACTCTTGTTCTTTCCTTAGAATCAAATACATCATAATCATCAAAATTAAAGGTAATTCCACCATCAGCTAATTCTTTCATTTTTGGATGAATTTTATCTAAAATATTTTCAATTTTTGATACTTCATTTGGATCATTTTTAAGATCTAATACTATAACTGAAGTATGAAGTTTTCCAGGTTTTTGTAATAATTCAAAGTCATATTCCTTGGGCTTTTCTTTTTCTAATAAGTCACATAGTTCTTTATAGTCTTTTATGAAATTTTCATCCTCAAAAGGAATCATTATAAAATGACGTGGAGGGAATTTATTGTTAGGATATTTTTCCATTTAAAATATTATATTTTAGAAACTATTAAATAATAAATTTTCAGTTTATTCTTAAGATTTTTTCTATTTTTATTATATCTAATATAATAATGAATTAGTCAAAAATTGGTTTTTTAATTTTTTTATTATTTAAGAATTATTATTTATCAATTTTGATTATTATTATTTTTTTTTATAACAACTATAATCTATAATAAATGAAGCATCTTGATCCTATGAAAGAAATAAATAATGATATATATTTAAATGACGTTGCATTGAAAATGAGATATAGTTTATTGAAATTAAATAAAAAAAACGAAAGAACTAAAACAGAAACAGGAACACATTGGTTGAAATTTAAACCATATCCAGTTGTAGATGATGATATTAAACATAATTATATAGTCCAAGGAAATAGTACAGTAAATAACATTAATAGAAAAAATACAGAAGTATTTAATCAAATTCATAAAACAGAATTAAAAAAAAAGTTAAATAGTATCAATCAAACTGCAGCTTTAAGTTATGAATTAACTGGTGATAGAAATAGAAGATTATATCATGATAAAATTCAAACTTCTGTTTATTTTCATTCAAATCCTTATTCAAAAAGTGGAAATAATACATTAAGAATATATCAAAAAAAGTCATTAAAAAACCAATTTATTAATTCTATTCCTTTTGTTACAAATAAAAATGATGTTCATGAAAAAAGAAAAAAAGTAATTTATGATATTGGTCCAATAAATACTAAAACAGAAAGAGGTTCTTGTATTTTTCCAAAATTAAATTCAAGTTTAACAACTTTTGAAAATACATTTAATGAAAATCATAAAAATCAGGAAACCACAAAAAATTATGTTAAAGAAAAAACAATTGATAAAATAATAACAGATTCAAATAATAATATAAATGATAAAAAATTTAATATAAGAATTATAAAAGCAAAAGGAGAACCTCATAAAATAAAACTAAAAGAATTAGCAAATGATTTACTTATTAATGAAGGAGATTCTTTTAGAATGAAAACAAATCTAAATAGAATGATGTTTTCTAAAAGTATTACAATATATGATCCTCATGCAAAAAAAAATAAACCTACTCATAAAAAAATTCAAACTAAAAGTCCTCAAAAAAAATATTTAAAAGATATTAAATATTTAGATGAAGATGTTGTTAAAAAAGGAGCTTTTCCTAAAAGATTTTATTTAATGAATTATACTTATGATAATGGTGCTGAAGAAATTAAGAAAAATAATAATAAAATGGATATTATTCAAGATGATATTACTTCAAAATTTAATGATATTAAACAATTAGTTTCTACTAGTATTGATGAAACTTATCAAACTTTAGAAAAATAATTTCTTTGTTAAATTATAGAAATAAGTAATAAATAATAAAATAATTCAATTATATTTTAATGTTTAATTAATTAATTTATATTTTTTATTTCATATTAAAGTATCAAAAAATAAAAATATAATAATATTTGAAAATAAAAATGATATCATCAAAATTAAAAAATGGTTCTCCAATTGATATGTTGTCACATATGAAGGCATATATCATAAAAAATTATGGTAAGAAAAATATTAATTCTCTAATTTTAAAATATAGATGCTCAATCATTTGATGAAAAAGTTGAAAAATTCTTAACAGAAATTCAACAAAATAGAAATGTTGTGGTAAATTTAGGCTCATTACAACAATCTATAGATACTCTTAAACAAAATAAAAACATTCTCCTAAATTATATGGCTCAACTTCAATTAATAAAATCAAAAATGAATTTTGGAAAAGGAGATAATTGTTGTAAAATAGAATTTATGTGGAAAGATGTATTTAAAGATTCAAAATGGAAATCATATAATATAAATTTTGAATATTATAATTGTTTTTATAATTTAGCAACAATTTATTATATGTTAGGATTACATTCAAAAAAGGAAGCAGGAAATGATGAAGCATTATTAAAAGAGAGTATAAACTATTTTAAATATGCTGCTGGAATTTATGATCAAATTAAAAATGAAATATCACTAGCTTTACAACCAAATGAAATTCCATATGATTTAACTCCTTCATATATGACTTATTGTTCTTATATTTGTATTGCACTTGGTCAAATTTGTTTAGTTACAGTTGCAAAAGCAAAAAAAATGAAATTTGAATTACAATCTCAATTAATTAAAGGAGTTGCTGAAATGTTAGGTGGTGCTCTTTCACTTACTAGAGAATCATTAAAAAAATATATTGATGATAATATTAAATTATATCTTGCTAATAGAACTAATTATTATTTAGCTTTATGTTATGCAAGAATGAGAGATAAAAAATTAGAAGAATTTGATACTACTACAAAAGGTTATGGTGAGGCAATAGTATATCAAACTCAAATGCTTATTAAGTTATCAAATAATCAAAAAGAAGAAAAAAAAATTGCCACTATGTTACCAAAAGATGAATTAGATTTCCAAAAAGAAATGGAAAAAAAAAGTGAAATGGAAGATAGAAATTCAAATATTTATAGAAATTCAGTTCCAAATTTTGATGATTTACCAAAAATTCAAAAGAAATTAATGGTTAATCCAACATTACCACCTGAATTATCAAATCAAACAATTGAAAATATAAATGATTTAGATGCATTATTACCAAGAGAAGTTAAGGAAATGATTAATGCTTATAAACAAAAAATGATGGATTTTATTTCTGAAAATTTAAATAATTTAGAAAATGAAGATACAGTACAACAATTTTTAAATTCTTTAAATTTACCATCTTCATTAGAAACAATATTATCTCAAAGTGCCATTTCTGATTCTTTATGGAGAAATATTGGTGAATTTCAAGAAAAAGGTGGTACAATGTATTTAAATAATTTACTTCAAACTTTATCAAATATGCCAAATGAAATTGAACAAAGAATTAATAATTCAATAACTTTAATTAAAAATGAAGAAGAAGAAGATAGAAAATATAGACAACAATATGGTTCACAATGGAATAGAAGAGTATCATCTGATTTAAATGGTAATTATTTATCAACTTTAAATGATTATAAAATGAAATTAGGACAAGCTAGACAATGTGATGCTCAAACTAAAAATGATTTAATGAGTAATTTCCCTAATTTTGATTTGATTAGTTTACCTCGTGAAAAATTAAATGAAAAAATTCCACATAAAATTGACTCAGGTGCAATTAAAAATTGTAAAGAAGCAACTGATTTAAGAAGTTCTTTGGATGAATTAGATAATAAAAAAGCTAAGGCAATGGAAATTATTAATAAAATATTTGCTACTTTAAATGATGATAATGTTGCACCTCAATTTTTACAAGTTTTACAAAAGAAAATGACTGAAAATGCAATTTTAGATAATAATAAATCAAAATTTATGGAAATGTTTAATGAATTACAAATTATTAGTAATGATATTAAAAACTTAAAGCAAACTATTACCGCTAAAAATGAAGTTTTTCTTAAAGTAAAAAATGAAAAGTTTAAACCGGATCCTGCAAATGAACAATTCTTTAGAAATTTAGATCAATATGTACAATTATATCGTCAAAGAGAAATTCAATTACAACAAGGCTTGAATTTTTATAAGCAATTTAATTCAAAATTAAATGAATTAAATAGAAATATTACTGATTTTCTTATGGCAAGAGATATTGATAAAAATCAATTAATTAAATATTTAACTCAAGGTGGTTCATATCAAGAAAATAAATCAAATGATGATAATTTGAGTGGAAATTATTGGGATATTGGAACTAAATTTATTGGTTATGTTGGAAATAAAGTATATGAAGGAATAAATAATGTTATTAGTAATAATCAAAGCAAAAATCAAAATCAAAATCAAAATCAAAGCATTAATAATAATCCTGCTAATAATCAACAAAAAAGTAATGAATATCAAAATAATCCTCAATCATCTAATTCAAATTATAATATGTATGTACCATCACAAAATAATCAACAAAATCAACAACAAAATTTCTATGGACAACAAGGAATGTATAGTCAAAATCCTCAACAAAAAAATTATAGTCAACAAGGACAATATGGTCAACAAGGACAATATGGACAACAAGGAGGATATGGTCAACAAGGACAATATAAACAACAAGGAGGATATGGTCAGCAAGGAGGTTATGGTCAGCAAGGTGGTTATGGTCAGCAAGGTGGTTATGGACAACAAGGACAATATGGTCAACAAGGAGGATATGGACAACAAGGACAATATGGTCAACAAGGACAATATGGTCAACAAGGACAATATGGTCAACAAGGACAATATGGTCAACAAGGA
>JAJJLH010002062.1:0-59586 GCA_023806865.1 Isotricha sp. YL-2021a
TTCATTTTCACACATATCCACACTCATTTCTTTTTTATTGACACTAAAGGCATTTTTATCAAGTTTTGGTGTAGAATCAAACTTAGATTCATATTTTAATTTATTTTCCACAGATGAAAACATATTTATAGAATTAGAATTTTTTTCATTTTCACTATCTATTATAGATGATTCTAAAATATTGAATTTAGATTCTTTCATTTCTTGACTATTTTTTATAATTTTATAATTATTATTTTTATTTTCAAAATTATTATTTTTATTTTCAAAATTATTATTTTTATTTTCAAAATTATTATTTTCATTTTCAATATTATTATTTTCATTTTCAATATTATTATTTTCATTTTCAATATTCTTATTTTCATTTTCACTATTATTATTTTCATTTTCAATATTATTATTTTCATTTTCAATATTATTATTTTCATTTTCAATATTATTATTTTCATTTTCAGATTTTAAAATTCTAGAAACAAAATCATTTGTAGTATAATTAATTAAAATTTTATATTTATTATATTCAATATTGCTATATAAAAGTTCATAATGTAATTTTTTATTAATAGTAGTAATGATGTAATTTTGATTAGTTAATTTAGGACATTTAATAGATTCAAAATTTTTATTTTCTATCCCTTCATAAAGAAAAACATTTAAATCAAAATTAAGTACATAAGGAGTTAAATATATAATAATTTTTTCAGCATCAGTGTACATTTTTAAAAGATATTTAAAATAAAAAGAATTATAATCATAATTACCATCATTTTCATATTCTTCAGGAAGTAAAGTCTCAATGAAAATAGGGAAATTTTCAGAATAAATTTTATTTTCATTCTCTTTAATAAATGTATAAAGTGAATATCTGAAATAGAAAATTATTCCCATATCAAAATGTTTATTTGTATTAATAGAAATATAAAAAATTTTATAAGCTTCCTCATAATTATTTTCTTTTAAACTATTATATATAATCATTAAAATTTTTTCAACATTTCGAGTATTAATAACAAATTCTGTTCCAATTTTTAAATATTTTTTCATTTCTCCATTGAAATTATCATTTACTTGAGCAAAACAATTAAAAATAATATCATTAATTACACTTCTTAATAATTTAATATCATTGTTTAAAATAATAGTTTCAAAATATTTAAATATTACTGCTCTATAATAGCAATTACCATCTCCTTTAATTCTCCTAAAATATTTATGATCATTTAACATTTTTAATTTTTTTTTCATTTCTTCTTTTTTATTTTCATCATAGTCATAATAAGATTCTATTAATTCCTCTATTCTCATAATAGGAGCAATTGTGTCATCAATTGAATAAAATAATATATTATAATTACAATCTAATATTTTTTTTTTTTTGCTTTCTAATTTTTTATCAAATATAATATTTTTTCTTAAATCTTCAAAATCTTCTTCTGATATTTCTTTTAATTCTTTTGCTTTTAAATATTCTCCTTCAGGTTTTTCTTTAAAATTTCCCATTAAGTTTGGAGATATTAAAATTGTATTGTTACCACTACTATTTGAAGCATTTTTTTTTTCATAAATAGTTCTTGATATCATTTTCTCATTTGTTTCATATTCATTTGGTGTAATAATTTGAGTATGTTCAAATTGTGATAAACTTTTTGTCATTTAATTTAAAATAGTTAACTATTGAATAATTAATAGTAACATAAAATAAAAAATTCAATTTTTTATTATTCAATGATTTTAATTAATTAATAATAATAATATTAAAACAAATGAAAAATTACCTATTCTAAAAAAAATTAAAAATAATTATATTTCTACGTATTTAAACATTAATTAAATATTTAAAAAATGTCAAATTTTAATTTCCTAATATTATTAATTATAATATCTATATCAAATACATTACCAACAAAAAGAATATTACAAATTATGTTTCCAGGAGGAAGAACTCATAACTATGTAATAAAAAATTTATTTAATTACACTTTATACAATGAAGATATTTTTAATTATGAATATCATATTATTGTACATAACATTGACACAGACACATGGGAAGATTTACAAAAAAAATTCCCTAATAAAGTTTTTATATATGGATATGGTAAAAAAGAAATATTTAAAGATATGTTTGGAAAAGCTTTAATAGAAATGAATCAAAATCCAAGTTTTGGTTTTTTAAATTTTAATAAAGGAATGAAATTTAATATAAAAGAATATATGGAAAGTGATATATTACAAAGATTAAAAAAATTAAACTCAAATGGAAATTATTTTGATATTATATCAACAGATGTACCAAATTTTATACATAAAGTAACACAACATGTATTAAAAATAGAAAAAAAAATGTATTTAATGCCTCCAGTTTTACCACAAATTTTATATAGAAATTATGAATTAAATCCTTCATATACACCTACAGTAGGAAGTAAAAGTACAAATGATATGAATTTTTTTGAAAGATTTGGTAATTTTTTTGTACAAGTTGCAACAAAATTTATGTTTTTTGTATTTCAAAATGAACAAGTTAAATTTTTAAATTCATATGGTTATAATTTAGATTCTGTTATTCATTTTCCTGATTCAATTAATATATTACAATTTCCTTATGGTATTGTTTTTCCAATTTCATCACCTCCAAATTTTATTTTTTTAAGTTCAATTACGTCAACAAAAGCAAAAAAAATAGAAGATGAAAAATTAAATAATTTTTTAAATAAATATAAAAAAAATATTTATGTAAGTCAAGGAACATTAATGACTTCAATAAATAAAGATGATTTAATAAATATATTCCTTCATTTTCAAAAAGAAAAATATGGTTTCATATTATCAATTCGTAAAGATCAAATGAATGATGAAGAATTAAAAAAATTACCAGAAAATGTTTTTCCAATAAGATGGATTAATCAAAATGATATTTTAGGTGATAAGAGAATAAATTTATTTGTTACACATGGTGGCTTTAATTCAATTTGTGAAAGTGTTTATCATGGGAAACCAATGGTTGTTTTAGGAGTTGGTTTAGATCAATTTAATACTGCTTCTTTTATAAAAAAAGGAAAAATGGGAATTGTTTTTCAAAGAAATTATTTTATTAATAGAGAAAGTTTAAAAAAAGCAATTTTTGATGTTTTAAATAATGATTTTTATACTTTAAATACTATTAAAATTAGTAGTATTATTAAAGATTTAAAAAATCCTAGAGAAGAATTTAAATATTGGTTAGATTTTGTTTTGAAACATGGATATGATTGCTTGATTATTGATGCTTATTTAAAAAACTTTAGTTGGATTATTGTTAATGGATTTGATGTTGCTTTTGCATGGGTTGTTATTTTTTGTGTTTTGTTTTGGCTTTTGAAAAAAATGATTTTGAAATGTTGTTGTAAAGGGAAAGGGAAAGAAAAAGAAAAAGTTGATTAAAATTTTATTTTTGTGTTAAATTAAGTAGTATTATTTAATAATATTTAATATAAAAATAAAACTTTTATTTTTTGAAATTATATTTAAATTTTTTCATTTAATTTAATTAATATTATATTGAATTATGGGACAAACAAATAATAGATGTAATTGTTGTAATTCAAATGATAATAATGAATATAAATTTGAAAAAAATGAAAAAGTAGAATCTATAACAGAAAATCCTCCAATAGAAAATAAAAAAGAAAATATAAAAGATTTAAAATCATATGTAACATTTAAAAACCAATCAAATTCAAATTCAGATGATATATCAAGTTTAAATGAAAATAATATAGAAGATAAACAAAAAAGATATAAAAGTAAAAATAATTTAAAATTAAGTACAGAAAATTCATCTCTAATAATTTATCAAGAAAAAGAAAAAAATATAATTTTAATTCAATCAACATATCGAAGTTACTCATATAGAAAAAAAATATTTCCAACTGAAAGAATAAAACTAGAAAACGAAACATTAAACAAACTAAAACAATTATACAATTTATACTTAACCCCAAATTTAAAAAATATGGAAGTACAATTAGGAATAAAGCACAATGAAGACTCATATAAAACATTATTACAAAATGCTCTTTTATACAATAACAATATAATATATATAAAAGGATTACGTTTATTTACAAAATTATATATATTAAAATATGAAAATATAGATTCATTCTATATAGGAGAAGTAAATATAAACAATGAATTAAATGGAAGAGGAATATTAATGAATAAAAATGGTTGTAAATACGATGGTACATTTGAAAAAAATAAATTTACAGGAATAGGAAAATTAATAGATGAAGAAGGTACATATTTAGAAGGTTACTTTAAAGAAAAGAAAATAGATGGAAGAGGTATAAAAAGAACTTTAAATGATACAATATATATAGGTGATTTTACTTTAGGATTAAAAGATGGAAGAGGAAAAGAAGAAACTTCAGAACATATTTATGAAGGAGAATTTAAAAATGATAAAAAAAATGGTAATGGTAAATTATATTATAAAAATTTAAAAGATACATATACAGGAGGATTTATAGATAATAATATAACTGGAAATGGTATTTATGAATGGTCAAATGGAGAAAAATATAATGGAAATTTTTTAAATGGAAAAATGCATGGTAAGGGAATTTATAAATGGCCAGATGGAGGAAAATATGAAGGTGATTATATTAATAATATTAAAGAAGGACATGGAATTTTTACTTGGGCTAATGGGAAAAGTTTTGAAGGACCTTTTAAAAATGGGAAACCTAATGGAGGTGGAATTTTAACTATTAAAAATAAGAAATATAAAATTTTTTTTAATGATGGGAAAATTGATGGGAAAATTAGAGAAATTGGAAATGAGGATAATTCGATTATGAGTAATGAAGATAATGATGAAAATAGTGATTCGAATAATAATGATAATCTTGAATCTAGTTTTGTTGGAAGTGATGTTAATAATATGGAAAAATATAGTGAGTGTAATAAAAATTTTGATAATGAAAATAAGGGAGATGAGAATAATAAAAATATTGTTAAAATGAATTCAGTTAAAGAAAAAGGACAAAAAGATAGTAATCATAAAGGGAAAAGGAAAAGTAATTCTGGGGAAATTATTCAAATTGTGGATTTTGATAATGGGAATTTTAAGAATAAAAAAAAGAAAAAAAAGAAGTAATTTTTTTTAAGTATTTTATTTTAGTGTTTTTGTATGGAAATTTTTTTTTTATATTTATCTATTTTATTATATATTAAATGTAAATTAATGTAGAAAAATGAATTTTTTTATTATTTATATTATTTTGTTTTGTCTTTTTTTTAATATTTTATATTAAAAATAATTACTATTAATTTATATTTAAAAATAAATAAAATATTATTAAAAATTTAAAAAGAATATATGATATATTCATATAAAAATCCAAGTAAAACCATAATAACAAATCAATAAATAATATAAACACTCAAAACACAAAAAAAAAAATAAAAAAAAAATTAAAAAAAAAAAATAAATATATATAAACCTCAAAAAAAAACCAAAATATTTATATAAAACTAATTAATGGATATATCTAAAAGAAGAAACCCAGGATGTTTAAATTTACAAATATCAATACTAATATCATATCTAATAAGTATAGTATCAAATTTCTTCCTAATACTAATAATATACCAAACAACAATAACACCAAAATGGGCAGGAATAGTATTTTCAACAATTTTAATTTTATTATGTTTACTTTCATTTAAATATTATTTAACTTATACAACTAATACTGTAATTCGTTTTAGAAGTTCAACTAGATTTTTTATTATAAGTTTTATCTTAACTGGAATTTGTTATATTGTAGTTTTTATTCTTTTAGTTATGGATTCAGAAGAAAATTTTAGTGATTATACTTTCTTTTTTGGTTTTGCTTTTATTGCTTGGTTTGTTTTTCATTATCTACTTTTTAATTTACTTAATTCATTTATTAAAGGTTTAGAAGGAAAAAGTGGTGTTTCTTTAATTGATAGAGATTTTAAAGAATTAGGTGGTAATTAATACTTTTATTGATGATTAATAAATTTTAGGTTGATATTTTTTGATATTTAAAAAATATATAAAATAAAAAACATAAAAAAATAAAAATAAAATTTTAATTTTATTTTATTTATTCTTTATTTAATTTTTTTAAATTTTTTTTTCATATTTTTTTTTTATTTTTTATTTTTTTATATTTTTTATTTTTATTGATTATATTTTGGTATTTTAATGAGGCAAGTAAATTCATCTTTGAAAAATTTTAATTTTAAAGGTTGGACTGCAGATAAAATAGTAGAAAAATATGAAAGTGTTTTAGTCACAAGAGAAAATCAAGTTACAGATTTAGCTTTAGAAATAGGAACTATTAGTGATAAATTTAATAGTCTTCAAGATCAATATTCTTTATTAAAAAATGAATATCTTATTTTAGAAGATAAATTACAAAAAAAAGAAAAAATGCTTCAACAAGAATTAAATAGTAAGGAAATTATGTTTATTAGACTTAGAAAAGCTGAAGCTGATTATGAGGAATTAAATAGGAAATATGAAAATTTAGTTAAAATTGTTAATTCATTAAGTGAGGAAAGAGATTTAAATATGAATACAGGAAATAATAATCAAAATATTAATAATAATAATCAAATTAAAAATGAAAATGAAAATATGAATATTAATACAAATAATAATAGTAATAATAATAATAATAATAATAATAATAATAATAATTATAATAATATTAATAATAATAAAAATTCAAATGTTAATAATAATAATAATATGAATAATAATGTTAATTTTAATAATAAATTAAATACAAATATTAATGTTAGTAATAAAAATGTGAAAAATGAAGAAGTTAAAAAAAAAGATTTTACTTCCTCTACAATAAGTAGAATAAAAGAATTAAAAGCAAAATCTAGTAATAAGAAAAGAATTAATTTTTCTGAATTATTAGGTGATTCTGATAAAAAAGAAGAAAAAAAAGAAGAAGTTAAAGAAGAAAGTAATAAAGATATTAAAAAAGAAGATAATATTAAAGAAGAGCCTTCCAAAGAAGAAATAAATAAAAATGAAAATAAAGAAGAAACAACAGAAAAAAAAGAAGAAAAAGAAGAAGAGAAAAAAGAAATAAAAAATGAAGAAAAATTAGAGGAAAAAACACAAGAAAAAAAAGAAGAAGAAAAAAAAGAAGAAAAAACAGAAGAAAAAGAAAAAAAAGAAGAAGAAAAAAAAGAAGAAAAAACAGAAGAAAAAGAAAAAAAAGATGAAGAAAAAAAAGAAGAAAAAACAGAAGAAAAAGAAAAAAAAGATGAAGAAAAAAAAGAAGAAAATACAGAAAATTAAATTTTAAAATACCAAAAGAATAATTAAATTTTAATATTAACTATATAATATACATTAAAAAAACTCAAAAAAAAAAAAAAAGACAAAATCCTAATAATAAAAATATATATATACTAAAATTTTTACACATAAAATATAATAATAAATATAATATATATAAAACAATTACCATTTTTTTCTATTTTTCCAAAAAATCAAATTATTATTAACTGAAGCACAAATAATTTCATCATTAAGAATTAAAAGCCCATAAATATGTTCATCATTTTTATTATAATTTCCTTTAATTTCTTCATCTTCAAAATATTTTTCTCCATCATTACTTTTTAAAATTTTAATAACTCCAATTTTATAAGCAAGAACAATTCTTCCATCTTTTAATTGATTAATAACAGTAATATCATAATTATTACTTTTAAAAATAAAAACATTTAAAAAATACCCTTCTTCAATTTTTTCTTTCCAAATATAAAAATTCCCAGTTTTTCCTCCACTACAAATTTTCCCATCTTTTAATTGAAATAAAGAAATAATTCTATCATGATTGTCATTATGTCTAAATTTTTGCATAACTGAAAATTTATTTAAATCATTTTTCCAAACGATAATTTTATTATCATTTCCTCCAGAAACTAATCTTCCATCATATAATAAAATTAAAGCATAAACACCTTCAATATGTGATTTTAAAATTTGTTTATTTTCAAAATTATCTTTTTTAAATTCCCAAATTTTAATAGTTTTATCTAAACTAGCAGTGACTAATTTATTATCATTTAATTCTAACATCATAGTAATTGAATTATCATGAGCACTTAAAGATCCTATCTTAACATAATTATAATTAAGTGAATTTTGCCTTGATAAAGAATTAAATATCATTGATGATTTTGATAAACGAGAATTTTTAGAAATAAATGATGAATTAAGTGATTTTGGTATATTAATTTCATTTTGTTTTATTTTGTCTTTTTCTTTCCATATATAAATTGTATAGTTTGATTTATTTGAAGATGATGCTGAGAGAATAATTCCATTTTTTAATTCAAGTAAACATGATATTTTATCTGTTGGAATTTCACTCTCTTTTTTATATTCATTTTCTATTATGTTAAATATACTTGATGAGAAACTTCGTCCTCCTGTTATTATTTTATTGTTTTTTAATTTTATTAAAGAAACTATTGTTCCTGAATTACAATTTGGAATTTCATTTATTATTTTGTATTTGTCGTTTATTTCAGTAAATTTGAAATTTATTTTTAAAATGTTGTTTAATTTTTCTTTTAGTAAATTTACATTTTTTTTTATTTCTTCTATTTTAATTAAAGAATCTGTATCGTGATTTAATATTACATCATCTAATTCATATTTTATTTCATTTAGGTATTTTAATAAAAAAATATCATCTATTTTTTTTCCTTTTTCTAAATCTAAATAATAATTCAAATAAAAAAATTTTATAATTTTAACTGTTTGAATTCCAAATTTTAATGTATCTTTATATATTGTTACATATTTAACTCTATAATCAATTAAATCATTTATAACATTATCTAATTCTTTTATTGTTGTATCATATGCTCCTTCTATTAATGATTTAAATTTTTCTCCAAATTGATTTATATGTTTTAAAAAAGTTTCATATTTAGGATATTTTACATTTAATTTTGAATTATAATATCTTAATTTATCTGCTAATGTTTTATTTTTTATTATATTATGAAATTTATGTTCATTTTCTTTTTCGTCTAAACATTTTTTACATATATAAATTTTACAATCTATACAAAAAAAATCTTTTTCTGAATTATGTTTTTCACATTTTAATTTAATTTTTTGTTGATCTAATATTGCTTTATATTGAAAAATATCTAATATTTGTTCTAAGTTTAATTTCATTTTTCCATCACATTTTATACAATTTATTATTTTTTTGTCTTGTTTTTCAAAATCTTTCATATTATTTACAAACATATGTCTTAATAAACAACGAGGACATATTTGATGTTCACATGAAAAATCATATAAAGGAGAAACTATTTCTTTACACATTAAACAAATTTGATTTGGTTTATCCATTAATTAAATATATAAAATATATAATAAAAAATTTAAAAAAAACAATAAAAAATTCTAATTATATTACAAGATTATTTTTTTAAATATAAAAAAATATTTGATTCAAATAGATTAATAATATAAGTAATTATCTAAAATAAAACATATTTAACTTATAAAAAATAAATTATTATAAAAAAAATACAAAAAAATCAAATATTTTTCTAAAAAAGCTTATATTTTCCCTATATATAATAACAAAAGATATCATTTATTATTAATATAACCAATTAAAAACAAATAGATAAAAAATAACTAAATTAAATTCAAATCAGACATAAAAATCATTTCATAAAAATGCATAATTTCAAAAAACTCTAAAACCAAATAAAAAATTCAAATAAATCCCGAATAAAAATCAATATAAATAACCTAAATACTCCTCTATTCATATATCTTAAATTTGCATTAAAACAAAAAAAACAACAAAAACCCAAAAAATAAAAAATCCAATAACACCATAGAATTCAAAAAATATAAATTCTAGAAAAAAATTAAAAAAACTATATAAAAAAAAATAAAAAAATTACATAAAAAAAAAAAAAAAATGTCAAGTCACAGTCATATGGACAAACCAAAAGAAGAGCCAGAAGCTCATTTTCAAAAAGAAGGAGAAATAATATTAGGATTAGATGAAAAAGAATCAGAAATTTTATCAAATCGTTTAACAGATTTGCTTTCAATGGGATGGACACTTGTACCAGAATCTTGTCCTTTAGAAACATGTAGATGTCCTTTATTAAAAAGTCCAGATGGAAATTTATATTGTGTAAGATGTGAAATGTGGCAATTTCCAAATAAGGAAAAAAAAAAGCAAAAATATACTGATTTAGTTGTTAAACAAAGTCAAGAATTAAGTATTAAAGAAACTGCTCTTGCTAAATTACCAAAAAAAATGACTGATTTTAGTTTTACTATTAAGGAAAATATGCTTAATGCATTAAGGGTTAAATTAGCTTATTTGAGTTCTGTTTTAAATGATACTACTGATTTAAATAAGACTAAACAAATTTTGGAAAATATTGAATATTGTGTTAAGGATATTAAAATTATTAATGAGTCACTTTAAATGGGTTTTTATTAGCTTTTTTTTTTGTCTTTTTTTTTTTATTGTTTTTTGTTATATTTTTAATATGAAAAATAAGTTTTATATAAGTTAAAAATTTTTAATTTGTTTATTAGAATTTTATAATTTCATTTTATTTGATATTTTTTTCTTATATTTTTTATATTATAATTAATTTGTATAAAATAATATTTTATTTGTATGAAATTTGTAAATAAAAAAAACTTTTAATTTAAAATTAAAATTATATAAAGTTAAAAAAATGAAGAATCCAGAAATAATAGTATTAGCTAAAATAAGAGAAGGTTTTTTTATTGGAGACAATATAGCAGGAACAAATTTAGATATACTTAAACAATATAAAATAACTCATATAATAAATTCAACAAATGATAAAAATTTAAATATATTTGATGGAAATAATATTAAATATTTTAATTTAAATTGGTATGAAAATTCAAATCAACAATTATTTGAATTAAATGAAAATAATATAATAAAATTATTAAAATTTATTGAAAATAGTTATAAACAAGGAGAAGGATTATTAGTTTTTTCAATTAAATGTCAAAATCGAGCTTGTATTGTTGCAATAATTTATTTAATTAAAATTTATAATTGGTCAGTTAATAAATGTATTGAATATATTGAAAGTAAAAAAATTAATATTTGTATTCCTCCTTATTTTATGAAACAATTAAATGATTTTGAATTTAAAAATAGTATTCATTCAAAAATAAAAAAGTCTATTAATTGGAATGAAGAAAATAATAAATTAGATTATGAAGAATGTATTATGAGAAATACTTTTATTAATACTATTTTAACTAAGAATGTAAAATTGAAAATTAAAAATTATAATAATTTAATTAATAATCAAAAAACTATTAAATTTAAGGATGAAGTTAAAAATGAAAATATGAATAATGATTTATTTTTAATTAATAATGAAATTGATTTATTTTTAAAAACTGATATAAATGAAATTGATAATCATATTATAATGAAACCTAAAAAAAGTTGTTATAAATTTGAGAAAAAAAAATTAAATAAAAACAAAAAAGATAATATATTTAAAAAATCCAATAATTTACAATCAAATATTACAAATAATTCAAATAATATAAATAATACAAATAATATAAATAGTCATTCAAAAGATTCCTTTATACAATATGATTATAAAGAAAAAAAACAAAAAAATATTTTCCTCAAAAATTCCCCAATTAAAAATAATAATAATTTCCAATTTAATAATCTTTTCCATCAAAAATCATCTTCATTTATAAAATTACCAATTAAAATAGATAATAATAAAAATTACAATCATGATTTTTCATTAGATAATACAAAACAAAAATTAAAATTAAATAATAGTAGTATTAATATATTTAATAATAGTTTATCAATTACAAAATTACCTTCTTTTTCACCTTCAAATTCATTAAATATAAAAAAAAAAAATAATTCAAAAAAAATTATTTCACCAAATAAGAAAAGACTATTTTATAGATCAAAAAGTTCATTTGAAGAACCAATTAAAATAAATAATCAAAATGATTTTGGATTTTCCCTTGATAATGAAAAGAAAAAATTTTTTTTTAAAACAATTAAAAATGATTTAATAAAAAGACCTTTAACTTCAATAAAAGAAAGGAAAAGAAATAATAATTATCAATTACAAAAACATTTTAAAAGAATTCCTTCTCCAGATTTAAAACCAAAAGCTAATTTAAGATATTATTATAATAATTTAGATAATAATAATAATCATTCATCTTTTCCAGAATATTTTTTAAGTTATTCAATGGGAAATTTTTTCAAATTAAAAATATGAATTTTTATATATTAATATTTATATTATAAATAATATTGTATATAAGGTATTATTCTGTTATAAAAATATATTTTTTATGTAAAGAAAATAAAATCAAATATAAAAGATAATATATAATTTATTAAAAATAAAATATAAAAAATGAAATAATAATTAATAAATTTAAATTATAATAAATGAATGAAAAAAATATAAGTTTAAATTCATCTTTTTCTTCAATTCCAGAAATGCCAAAAGAAGAAAATAAATTATTTGTAAAATCAAATGAAACTATTGATAATATACTTCCAGATTCAAATACAAAAATAATTACTTTTATTTTATCAAATGAAGAAATTTATAATGTTGATATTAAAATTGCAATAAAGGCTTATCCAGATATTTTATCATATGTTGATTTAGAAAATCAAGAATTACATTTACCAAATTGGATAAATTTAAAAATGATAAACGACTATTTTTCATATGTAAAATTATTAATTGCTTCAAATTATGAAGATACTGAAAATATAAAAAATTGTAAATATGAAATAAATAATTTATTAAATTTAGCAAATTATTTTAAAAATAGCTTAATTTTGCAAAAAATAATTGATTATAATATTTTAAACTTTATATATAATAGTAATTGTATTTTAATAATGAATCATATATTAGAATATATTGAAAATACTAAAAAAGATGAAAATATAAATGAAATATGGATTAATTTTGGAAAAAAAGTCAAAAATTATATAATAGAACATTTTAATGAATTAATAATTGATGAAAGTAATATAAAAGAATTAAATAAAAATATATGTGAAGAAATATTAATTATTTATCTTTATAAAAATTATATTATGACTGGTGAATTAAATGAAAATATAGATATTAATAAATTAGTTCATTTAATTGGTTTTTTAAGAGATATTAATACAGAAATTAAAAATCCTGATAAAGATGATATTATAAAAATTATTAAAAGAGAATATCAAAAATTAATAAATGAGAAAATAAGTGAATCAAATGATAATTTATCTTTTTCAATTGATTTATATAATTTTATGAAATTATTTCAAGAAGAAAATGAAAAAAAAATATCACAAACTAATTCATTAAATTTCCATAATCAAAATATAAAAATAATTATAACATATGAAAAAGATAAAGATTTATTAACTTTAAAAGCAAATATTGATAATAGAAGAAGAATAATTTGTTTAAGTTCATATGCAGAATTTGAAAATAATAAAGAAATAAATTTTACAAATTATTGTTCTTTAACATATTCTCAAAAAATGATAATTGCAAAATTAAATGGTTTTTCAAAAATGATTCAAGAAAATAAAGAAAAAAATAATAATAATAATTTATTATCAATTAAATTAAGAATAAATGCAATTCAAACTTTTATGACAAATTATTTAAGTGATATTTTTTTTAAAATATATAAAACACAAAATTTATATAAATTACCTTCAACAATTTTTATTTCTATATTAAAATATAACCAAGATAAATTAAAAGATGAACAAAAATTAATTTCAGTAATGAATTGGTGTAAATAATAATTATTTAATATTAAAATTTAGTATTTGATGAAGTTAATATAAATGAAAATGGAATAAATGAAATTTTTGATTCTATAAATTGGATAAATATTCCTTTAGGAATTATATTTGAATTTATGATAAAATATCCTCATATAGTTTCACATTCAAAAATAGAAAGTTCAGTAATTTCTGCAATTTTAACTAAATTTAAAGAAAAATTTAAAATTCATAAAAAAGAAACTGTAATTAAAGAAAATGAAGAAATAAGTTTATTTAGTTTTAAAGTAAATTTTAATTATTTTTTATTTTATTTTTATAGTCAAGTAAAGCTGGAAAAAGTCCTTCAATAATTTCTCCTATTCAAAATCAATATGATATGGAACTTTTATTAAATTTAATTTCTTATTTTATTGTAAATTTAAATGAATGTAGTAAAAGAATAAAATATTCACAAAATATTTTAAAAATGAAAAATTTATTAAGACAAAGTAATATTAAAGAAAATAAAAATAGTAATAATGATTTATTTAATAATTTAAAAACTGGAATTTTTAAATCTTATGAATATAATCCAAATATAAATAATAATAAATCAAAAAAAAAAAAATTAAATGAAAAATATCTTATTTCTGATTCAAAAGTTGATATTAATGAAGTAGAAGATAATTTAAGAAAAAAAATTAAAAATAAAAAACAAAAGAAAAAATTAAGTCATAGTATGAATGAAGATAATATAGAAAATTTAGATTATTTATCAAATGATTTTTCACTAATTTCTCCTTATAAAAAAAATAATCAAATGAAAATTAATAATGATGATTTTAATTTAAATCCTTTAAATTTTTCTTATATGACAAGTACAAATTTTACTTCTTTTAATAATAATTTAGGTTCTAGACAAAGGGCAAAAATTTTTTCTAATAAAATAAGAACTCCTATAATAAGACCAAAAAGTCATTTAAATAAAAATATAGGAAAATTCACTAATTCAAATTGGATTAATACATTATCAAATTTATCATATTCTAAAAAATAAAAAAAAATTTTACAAAAAAAAATTCTTATAAAAATATAATATTATAAAATTATATTTATAAAACTATTTAATAATTAATTTTTTACTTTTAACTGTTATGAATAATAATTCCCAAATATCATATAATGATTCTCGATTAGAAACAATAAATTCAATTAGAAGTTCCTTAACATCAAGAATAAATAAAGCTAAACCAAAACATGTACAATTTCCTCAAACTCCAATAACAACACTTCCTTTAGATAAATATAATGATATAATAAATTCCTCAATGAGAAATTACCAATTAACATATCAAGATTTTGAAAAAAAAAAATTATCCTCTAGGAATAATTTAATAACATATGAAGACCAAGTTGAAATAAGAAAAGTTCATAATTTTAATAAAAGTTTCGAAAATCGATTAGGCCCTTTAAATGAGGAATCATCATTAAAAGTAAATGTACAAGAATTAAATTATAAAAATCCATATAATAGTATTTCAATATTAAGAAATAATCATTATATCTATAATGAAATAAGTAAAGATTTTTTATTAAGACAAAAACAAAAATTTGATGATTCAATAAAAACTTTCGAAGGTTATACTATGAAATATAAAGTAAAAATGCCTAAAATTAGAGTAGCAATAATTCAACCAAAATTTAATGTTGATGTTCCTATAATTGATGTATCAAAAGATAATAAAGAAGAAATAAAAAAAAAAGAAGAAAAAGTATTACCTCCAATTCCAGAAAGTCAAAAATTACGTTTATTTTCATATTACAAATACCCAAATATAAATTTTCCAGAAGGAAGAGAACAATTTTCAATATCAACAAATGGAAATGATATAATAATTTCAGGAGGAATATCATCTCAAATGAAACAAATGTATATATGGAGTTTAAATATATCAAAATTAACATGGACTAAAATAAAAACACAAAATAATACAAATTGTCGTTTTGGTCATACTGGTATAATATATCAGAATAAAATGTATATATATGGTGGTAGAACTAAATATACTAATTCTTCATTAACAGTAGGATTTGAAATATATAATTTTTTTGATAATACATTTTCTACTCCTCAAATAGTAAAAAATGGTGTTGAAAATAGGAGAAATCATATAGCAGAATTATTAGGAAATCAAATGTTAATTCATGGAGGAATAACAGAAGAGAAAGAAATATTAAATGATACACATATACTTAATTTTTCTCCTTTAAAATGGACAATGGCATCAATAAATTATTTAACACCTGGACCAAAATTATTTGGTCATGCATCATGTACAGTAATACCAAATGATGTATTAACAAATCATAAATTTAATATTTATAAATATCCAGATAGTGAAGCATTAAAAAATTTAATGAATAATTCTAGAATTAAAGAAAAAGGAATTTATATTTTTGGAGGTAAAAATAAAGAAAATGGAGGAATAAGTAATCAATTATGGATATTAATATTAGGACAAAAACCTTTAGAATGGGTTCAACCATTAACACAAGGTCAAATACCATCACCAAGATATTTTCATACTATGAATTTTTATGAAAAAGGAGGTTTTATTATTATTCATGGAGGAAGAAATGATGAAATGAGTGATTCTTTTGCTTTAAATGATACTTTTATATTAAATTTAGATAATTTTAATTGGATGAAAATTGAGTTATATAATAATGAAATTAGTAATTTTAATGTTTTTTGTAGATGTGGTCATCAAAGTGTTATTTATTCTAATAAATTAATTATTATTGGTGGAATGAATAGTAATAATTATATTGGAAGTTCTTTATTTATTATTAATTTAGATTTTTATTATAATTCTAAAATTAAAAATTATGATCAAATGATGATTGATAAATTAAGTAATAATAATGATTTGGAATCTAGAAATCAAATTTATGATTTGAAAAATGAGTTGAAAGAAAATAAATTGGCTATTGTTAGTGATTTTAGTCTACCTCTGATTAAGTGATTTTTTAATTTTATTAGTAATTTTTTTTGAGTAGTTTTATATTATTATTTAAGATATTTATTTTTTATAATTTTGGGTTTATTAAAATGGTTTAAAAATAAAATATAAAATGTTTTTTTTTTTTTCTGTTTTTTTTATTTAATTTTTTAAAATTCGATAAAATAAAATAAAATAAAAAATAATAATTATTTTTTTAATTTCAATTTTTTTTAAATAATTATTCATTTTCATTTTCATATTCTCCTATTAAAGGAGTTTTGAGTGGTAATAAGAAATTTTCTTCAATAGACATATAATTAATTTTAAAATTTAAAAACAAACAAAATAATTCATTTATAACTAAACTAACTTGAATAAAAAAGAAAAATGAATTATTTAAAACATAATATTGACTAATATAATTCATTAAATATTCAACAAATAATATATTAATAAGACTTCCAATACAAGCAGAAATAATAAATATATTAACAAAAGTATCATTTAATTGTTTATTTCCTAATGTTTTAATTTGATAAATACCTTCAATTACAGATAAGAAATCTAAACAATTTGTTATTAATGATAATAAAGAAAAAAAAGTAAAAAAACCAAGATTAATTGAATTAAAAATAAAATTTCCTAAATTTAAAAAAGAAAAAAATAAAAATGAATAATATGAATATTCCCAAATTAATTCTAAAGTAGTTTTTTTTCTTTTATTACTATTATTTTTTTTTTCTATTGAATTCATAGTTGAATTTCTCTTTGCATCAGAAATTGAAAAATCATTTTCTACAAAATCAATAGTAACTTCTTCATTATAATTAGGATAATCATTATTAGTATTTTGAGTATAATTATCAAAGGGATTATCATTATTTTTTAAATTATTTTCTAAATCATTAAAATGATTTGAAAAATAATCATCATCTCTTGTTCTTGTTCTTTGATCATTATTTGTAAATTCTGATTTATCATTATGTGAACTTTCATCATAATTTACTTTACAATTATTATCTTTTTTATAATTTTTATTTAATTTTGAATGTATTTGATTCATTATAAATTTATTATTATTATTAATTTCTTTTTCTTTTTCATTTTCTTTTTCTTTTTCTATATTTTTAAAAGAAATTTTTTCATCTTGAGATTTATTTATTGAACTATCACTTATATCATATCTTATATTTTGATGATTTTTTTTATCTGAAATTTTAAATATTATTTTTGGTTCATTGTTTGAATTTAATGGATTTATATTAAATATTTTATTATCATTAAATTCTTCTTTTGGATTTTGAAGAATATTTTTCTTATTTGATATTATTAATTTATCTTCTTCAGTTTTTTGATTATCATTTTGATAATTATTATAAAGATTATTAATATTATTTTTATTATTTTTTAATTTTTCATTTATATTATTATTTTTTTTAATACCCCATTTTTTTCCGACAATTGTTTGATTTTCAGGAATTTTTATATCATCTAAAATTTTATTTTTTGTTTTTCTATATGTATTAATTTTTCTATCCTCGATTTGAACATCATAATCATCATTATTTGGAAACATATCTTGAATAGGCATATTATTTTTTTTTTTATTTTCAATATTTGGTTTTGATAAAATATTATTATTCTTTTTCTTATTTAAAGAATCATTTTCAATTATATTTTTATTTTTAAAAACTTCTTTTTTTTTTATATTAACTCTATTTATATCAACAATGATATTATAAACAAAAGTTAAAGATTCTTCAGGAATCAAATTTCCTTTTTTACATATATTAATAAATGAATATAATGGAAAATTAATTTTAATGTTATTAATAAAAATTGGAATATTATTATGTAAAGATAATACTTTTGAAAATTTTTCATATCCTTTTTTATCTGTTAAAAAAGTTGTTTCTTTTCTTATTTCATTAGGTTTTTTCATTTTTTTATTTTTATTTTATATTATATAACAATATTCAATTAAAAAAAATTTAAATATAAAATAATAATTAAAATAAAAATTATTTTTTTTGATTTATTTCACTCGTTTCTAAGCTATCATTAGTAGGGATTTTTATTTGCTGAAATTTTTCAATATTTTTTTCAATATTTTGATTTTTAAATTTATTTATAATATCTTTTGTAAAATCAATACAATATCTTCTTTTTATATAAAGAATTATTATACAAAATATAATAACTGCTATAAATAACAATATTAAGAAATAAATTGTTCCTATTTTATTTTTATTTCTTTTTTCTTTTGTAATATTTTCATTTGTTTCTTCAATATTTTGAATAGTTGTTTCAGTAAAATTTACATTATAAATATTAATTTTAGGTGAATCAAATAACCATTCAAATTGAATTGTTTTATTATCTAAAAATATTCCAGAATAAAAAGGAATATTTTTAGTTATATTAAATAAAAGAATTTGATTTAAATCATTTTTAATTTCCATAAATTCATCTTTATTACATATAAATTCAAATCCAAAAGTATTATTTTCCAAAGCATTAATATTATCATTAATATAAAAAATAAGAGAAGATGAATTATAAGAACATTGTTTTTTATTTTTTAAATTAACAAAACAAAAAGATTCAATTTGTTTTATTTTATCATTACTATTAATTTTCATTTCAATATAATTTTTCTTATCATAATCTCCAAAACCTCTATTTTGAAAATTAATAAAAAATTTTAATAAAACTTGTTGTTCATTACAAATGAATTTTTTTCTCAAATTTCCTTTTAACAAATTACAAAAAATAAAATTCCCTTTAATTAAAAATCCCTTAATAAAAAAATTACTTTTTTGAATAGAATATAAAGAACTTTGTAAATTTTTTTGATAAATATCAACAGTAACATTATAATTAGGATAAAATTTATCACTATTAGAATTTCCATTTCCCAATTCAGGACTAAAAGACAATTTTTTCATTTTTCCAAAAAACCAATCTGTAGCATCACCATTTGTTTTATAATTAATAGTCTTATCTCCATTTCCAAAAGAATAATTAAAAGGATAATTTCCTTCTTTATCAAATTCATTATAAATTTTATAAAATTCAAAATAATTATTTTCTAATTCTTTAATATTATCATTATAATTTAAATAATTAAAAGGTGTTATTACTAAATTTCCCCAAGTATGATAATTAATAACAATTTTAATTTCTTTATTATGTTTTTCTATGAAATTTTTTATATTTTTAGTTTCTGGTTCTGAAAAAGCTTCTTTTCCTCTAAAATCTTCTTCACATGGTTTTGATGATGAACCAAAATTATCATAACCGAAAAAATAATCATAATTCCTATTTAAATCAATTCCAATTGAATCATTTTTACAATTTTTACTTTGATATGGATTTCTATTTTTTCTTGCCATACAATTTTTTATATTTTTTGTTTTTTCATATTGTTCTGAATTATATATGTAACCATCAATATTGATAATAGGAATAAAATATATATTTATATTATTTAATAGATAATTTCTAAATGATGATGGTAAAGAAATTAAATGGAGAATTATATATAAATTCATCATCATTGCTACTGGTTCTCTTGCATGATGCATTCCTGTAAATAAAATTCCTGATTTTTTATTTTCAGAATTTGATTTAAATGATATTAATGGCATTGAATTATTTAAATATGTTTCTCCTATTGATGAGGTTTTTATTATTTCTGGGAATTCATTTTCAATTTCTTTTGTAAAATTTATATATTGATTATAGGATAAGTATGCTTTGTTCATTTCTGGATTTGATAAATATTTTTTTATTAAGGTTGTAAATTTTTCTATTTGGGTTTCATATTCGTTTTGGGTTGTTTTTGTTATTATTATTAAGAAAAAAAGGAATTTTTGGAAATGCATTTTTTTTTTTTTAAGGGAATTTTTAATGAATTTTTTTATTATATTATATTTTTTTTTTTTTTGATTTTTATTATATTAATAAAAAATGATAAATGTTTCATTAATTTTTAGCTTTATTATTTTATTCTGTAATTTATATTATATTTCATGTAATTCAATGAAAAATTTACAAGAATCATATACAGAAAGTGAATTAAAGGATTTAGCAGGAAAAGGTATTTTTGGATCAAAAGGTAGAGATGGTTATTTATTGATAAAAACAAATTTTGGAGAAGGTGAAAAAGTTATTGCATATGCTGATTTAAATAATGATAAATATACAGATATTATTACATATAAACAAGAAAAAAATTCAATTTATTTCTATTCATATACTTATGATCATAATCAATATATTTTTAATAAATCAGAAGTGTTATTTATTTTAAATTCAACTTTAGATAATCCTATTGTGAAAAATGTTATTGTTAATTCATTTATTAAAACTTCAATAAGTCCAGATTTTCTTATTAGTATTTCTAATGATGATAAAAATGAATATGAAACCCATCTTTTTTATAAAAATAAAAACAAAGATGAATATTTATATAAAAATTTAAATATAAATTCAAATATTGTTGTTGCAGATATTAATGGTGATAGAAATATGGAAATTATTTTTTTTAAAGATAATATGAGACAAATATTTTATTTTGGAGATGAATACTCTAAAGATGGAACTATTAAATCATTTGATGAAATTTTATCAAGTAAAGATAAAGAAGGAGCAAGTAATTATAAATTTTTAAATAAAAAATTTTCTGATAAATATGGAAATGCATTTGTTGATTTAAATGGTGATTGTTTACCAGATTTAATTTTAACTAGTGAAGAAGATCAAATATTATATTTAGAAATATATTATCATACTGAAGAGAAATATAATTTAGATTCTTATAGTTTCAAAATTGGAGAATATGGTGCATTTCTAATAGGAGATTTTGATAGAAATTCCCAACTTGATATTTTATTTCCTCATTTAAATGAACCAAAAGTAACAATTTTTTATAATCAATTTCAAAGTAATCATAATTGGGATGAAAATTATTGTGAAATAATTAAAAATAATAATGATGTAAAAGAAAAAAAATATAAGAAAGTTTTTAATGAATTTTTTTTGAATGATTCTAAAACATATAAAACAATAGATTTAATAAAAAACAATTCTCAAAATTATACATTTTATGGAAAAGAAACTTTAATCAGAGCAGGTGATTTTGGTTCAACAGGTATACCTGGATTATTAGCAATATTTAAAACAAATGAAACAAATAATAAAAATAAAATTATAAAATTATTTGAATTTGAAAAAGATAAAATAACAGAAGTTGATTTAAAATTGGATACTTATTTGGAAAAAATGGATATTCAATATGCAACATTTTTTGATTTTGCAGAAGATGGTAGATTAGATTTAATAATACAAGGAAAAGATAAAATAATATCAATTTGGAATAATAATTCCCCAGATAAATTTTTTATAAAAAACAAAATAGTATTAAAAAAAGGAAAATTTTCAACTTTAGAATTTGGAACATCATTTCGATATGTAGTAACAGATAATGAAGGTTTAAGATCAGATAATGTAGTAGCTCAAATGCCTCAAACAAGTGGAATGATAATTCCTTTACCTTTTGCTTATCAAGGTATTGGAAGATCTAATAATTATATTGAACATTTATATGCAATTTCTACTTCTTTTGATAAAGTTAGTAATGATATTATTTCTGTTAATAAAGATTCTTTTACTCCAATTATTCCTAATACTCAATTAATTATTACTAAAGGTTATGAAAAGGAGAAAGTTAAATGGGAAATTGAATTAGTTGTTACGCCTACTGAAAATTTACTTATTTTACTTATTGTTATTATTATTATTTTATTTATTATTTTGTTTATTATTATATTTTTACATTCAAAAGAAAGGAATGAAGATAAAGAACAAGATTCAGATAATTTTAGAGCGTGGTTTGCTTAATGTGATGATAAATAGTTTTTTTATATTGATAAGGAAATTATTTGATATTTAAATTTTTTTTTTTAAATTTTTTTTTAAATATTTTAATATTAAATAAATTTAAAAATGAATGATGATGATGAAGCTAAATTTCAAATTAAGGAATCGAGAAAAGAAATAATAATAAGAAAATTAAAAAATTCAATATTTCAAACTTATTATAGATTAATTCCTTCAGCTTTGACATCAAATTTATTTTATTCTCTATTAATAACTTTAGAATTTTTTCAAATGACAGGTTTAACTTTATTTGATATAAGAAGTAAAGATGAAATAAGTGAAATAAAATTAGAAACTCATAAATTTCATTCATTATATTATCCAATTAAACTTTTTAAAATTTCATGTATTTTATTTAAAGAACATTCATTTCTTTTTTCATTAATTTTATTATATGGTTCTTTTATTTTTTTAATTTTACATATTGTAATTTATATTTATTATTATTTTAACATTATAGAAATTAGAAATCAAATTACAATTTATATATATATATTTTTTAAATTAATGTTTTATTTTGATTTATTTATTTGTTCATTTTTAACTATTCCATTATATACAACATACTTTTCTTTTTATCAATGTAATTCAAACAAATCTGAAATGTTAAATTTTTCTAATATAAATTGTCATGATTGGTTTCATTATTTTAATATTGTAATTTCAACAATTAATTCATTTCTATTAACAATAATAGGATTATTATCAGCATATTTCTTAAATGAAAATCACTTAATTCCAAAAGTTCCATGGAATAATAGTTTTTCATTAATATATTGTATAATTTTTATAGAAAAAATATTATTATCATTATGTTATATAATAAAATTTAAATATAGTTTTAGTATAAAAAGTATTTTAATTTCTGTATTAATGATAATTCATACATTAATAAGATTAAAAAAACATTTTTTCAGAGTTAAAATTATAGGATTTATAAAATCCTGTTATGAATTTTCAATATTATTTTATAGTCTATTAGGAATAATAAATCATTTTTACAATTCATTAAATTTTAAACTTTCATCATTTTTCTTAGAAATTTTTACAGGAATATGTTTTGGTATAATGTTACTTTTCGTTATAGATAAATTAAATCAAAAAACTCTTTTTATAAATTCAAAAATGAGTTTAACTGAAAATTTATGTGCAGCTCAATTATTATATTTACTTCAATTAGCAAAAGAAGGAGCACAAGAAAGTATAAAAAAAAGTATTTTTTTACCAATATTACAACAACATAGAATAAAATGTTTTGATATGACATGTCGTTGTAATTCATATTTTAAATTTATAAAAGAAAATTTTAATGATATTTTAGAAGATTCTTCATATAAAGAAATAAAATTTGCTTTAAAAAGAAAACTTTCAATAAGAAGAGGAGAAGCTTTAAGAAGAAATACAATGAAAAAATTTTCAATTAATAATAAACAAAAAGTAAATTATGATTGGGATATTCCACAAAAATCAGAAGATGATTTAGTTTATTTATTAGATTTTAAAACAGAAGATGAAAAAATTAATAAAACTATTTTAATTTATGAAATTATAAGAATTATAGGTGAAAATATGTTAAAAACTTTTCCTAATTGTCAAAGAATAAGACTTTATTTTTCTTATTTAATGGTTTTTTATCTTGGAAATAAATATCGTGCTTTATATGAATTAATGAAAATACCAAAACAAAGTCAAGGAATAAAAATTCAATATGAGATTTTTTTATGTAAAAAAGAAATAGAAAATCAAATGCAACAAGAATTAAAAAATCCTTTATATGAAAAATATTATGTTGATTCCAGTCAAGCAATTTCAATGGAATCTATTTTAGATTTTAATAAATTAACTAATAAAATGTTTGATTTAGTTAATAGTACTTCCAAATTATTAATAAAATTTTGGCAAGAAATTTTAGGTTTTGATTCTGATTTAAATGATAGTGAAAGTGAGAATAATTTTTCTCCTTTAGAACAAGAAACTAAAACAAATAAAAAAAATAAAAGAGCTGTTTATAAATATGCAGTTATGATTTCAAATGGTTTTAGAAAAATGAATAAAATTTATTATAAATTAAGAAAAATTGATAGTTTTAAAAGTAAAACTGTTTTTCAATTATATTTTGAATTTTTAGAAAAAGTTATTTTTAATGGTGAACAATCAAGAGAAATTAAACAATTTATAAATTTAAATAAATTCTTTCAAAAAGATTTAAAATCAGAAAATGAATTTTTAATATTTCATAAAGATAAAATTAATATGGATGATGTTGGTTCTTGTGTAATTTCAGCTGATTTAATGTCATTGGGAAAAATATTAAATTGTAATTTACAATTTGGAAATATTTTTAAATATGAAAAAGATGATTTGAGAATGGAAAGTATAAATAAATTAATCCCTTCATATATTGCAGATTTTCATAATGATTTCATATTAAAATATTTACAAAAAAGTAAAAGTCACATAATAGGAAAAAATAAATTATTATTTGGTTTAAGAAGTGATGGTTTAACAATACCAATAATAATTTTTGTAAAATCAGTTCCAAATTTAGAAAAATCAATTCGTTTTATAGGATTAGTAAAAAAATTAAGTAAAAAACATGTTTTATGGAAACCACCTTTAAATTTATATGAAGAAAGTAAAAATCATGATAATTTAACATTATCAATGAGTAATAGTAAAATAGTATCATTTATTTTAACAACAACATCAGGTCAAGTTTATGGAATAACAAAAAATGCTTTAAAATTATTTGGTATTCCTTTAAATATTTTATTACCTCCTTCAAATGATAATCAAATTAAAATGAATTTATCAATTAATAATAATAATAATAATGATAATAAAGATAAAATTCAAAGAGAAAATGAAATATTAGAAATTACACATATTTTTAAAGATTTAAATTTTAATAATTATTCTCAATTAGCTTCTTTAAAAAGTGAAGTTGGAATTGAAGTTACTATTGAAACTGCTTGTTTAAAAAATTATTTTCATGATTTTAAAGAAAGTTTAGAAACTAGTCATTCAAATTTATTAAAATGTTTAAATAATTTTGATCCTAATTTATCTTTTGCTAAACATCAAGTTAGATTAAGTGTTATTGAATTTAAATTTAATGATGGTTTAAATGGAAGTTATTTATTCAAAATTATTTTATTAAGAAATAATGATGCTTTTAAAAATATTATTAAAAGAAATTATTTACAAGGAAAAAATGAAATTTTTCATAATTTAATTCTTGGTTCACTTAAAAAAAATGAAAAACAACATTTAAAAAATGGAAAAAATATTAATTCTGATAAAAATTCTTTAATTCATGTTTCTTCTTTTAAAAAATCAGAAAATGAAGAAGAAAAAAATAATGAAATTGAAAAAAAAAATAGTCAAAAGTCTTTTAAAAGATTAACAATACCAAAACAAATAAATTATTTTTTTTTAATTTTTTTCTTTTCTTTATTTTTTTTATTCCTTGTTGCTTTATTTGAATTTTTATGTAGTCAATGGTATTCAAAAGCAATTTTTAATTATACTGAAATGTTTAATTTATCAAATTTTAGAAATTTACATCTAATACAAATTATAATATATGTTGAAAGTTTGTTTTTCCTTGATAATAATATTTTTTCTGAGGATGATTTTAATAGAACTCAAATTATTTTAAAATTAAATTATGAAATAAATGAAACTTTAGAATTGTTAAATCTACTTCATTCATATATTGATACAATTGATAATGATATAAATAATATGTTTAATTTAAAGACTATTAAAAGTTATGATTTAAAGAAAAATATAACTTTTGAAACATCGACTAATATTTTATCTAATTTAATAAATCAGATTTTAGTTTCTATTAATACTTTATTAGAAAATAATAATAAAATTTCTTTAACTCAATCAAAATCTATTTTCTTTAGTTATGATAAAAATTGTATTATTGATAGTAAAAATAAAGATATATTTTATATTATATATAATTATTGTTATAGTGTAAGAAATTTATTAGATGAATCAATATCAATTATGATACATAGATATTCAAATTTAAATTATTTTGAAAATTCTTTTAGAAAATATATTGTTTTTATTCCTTATGTTATTATTTTGCTAACAATAATTCTTGATATTTTAGTTTTAAAAAAATTAGCTGATTATAAAATTAGTATTTTAAAAATTTTTTATTTAGTAAATAAAAAATATGGTGAATTAATAATTCATAGATGTCAAATTTTTGTAGAATATACAAAAAATTTTACTAAATATACAAAAATGAATATTTATAAAGTATTTAAAAATTTATCAAATAAAAATGAAAATAAAGAAGAAAATGAATCAGTAACTTCAAATAGATTAGAAAGTAATGTTGAAGATGATACTAAAAGTTTAAATTCTAAAAATATGCTATTAAAATCTGTAAAGAGATTAAAAACAAATACTGATGAAAATAAAGATTTATTACCAAAAAATGAATTAAAAAATAAAGAAAAACAAGAAAAAGAAGAAAAAATTAAAAATGAAAAAGAAGAAAAAATAATGAAAGAAAAATTAAAAAAAGAATTATCAGATTCAAAAAAAAATGCAAATCGAAAAATGCTAATTGTATTAATAGGAATAATAATTCTTTTATTATTTCATTTAATTTATTTTAGTATTGTAATTATCTTAAATTCAAAATTTGATAATCAAATAAAAAATTCAATTGAGATTATATATAATTTATCAAATAGAGGATGGATGTTTTTTAATTTCTTATTTTTTTATAGACAAATGATAATTTCAAATAATGATGAACAAGTTTTATCAAATTATAATAATATTACAAATTTAAAAAACGAAATATTTACACCAAAAGATTTATTTTATTTATATATGACAAATACATATTCTATAGAAACAAATATTGTTTTATTAACAAATAAATTTAATAATGGTTATAGAAACAAAATTTTAGATAAAACAATTGAAATTGAAAATTTATTAAATTCAGATAAATATTGTGATACTTTAAAACAATTTGATAAAGAATATTATGAAAATTTTCTTTATGATTGTAATAATTTTTATATAATTTATAATGGATTAAAAGATAATATTCATATTATTGCAGGTTATATTCAAGCAAATATTCCAGATTATAAAAATAAAAATGTTGATGATATTATTAAAATTATTCAATTAAATAGTACTTTTATTAATTATGCAGAATTATATATTTCTCAAGGAATTGTATATGAAATGATTGAATTGGAAAAAGGTTTAGAAAAATTTGTTGATAAATATAAAAATAATATTACTATTAGATTAACTATAATTGTTAGTATTATTGTAATTGAATTTATTTTTTATATTTTAATATGGAAATATTTAAAAAGAAGTCTTTCTAAAGATAAAGAAATATTAAATATTATTCCAAATGAAGCAATAATTTATTCTCAAAAATTAAAAAATGCTATAAATAATTTAAATAATTTTAAATAATATTATTATTTATAATTGATTTAATATAATTAAAATAAATATTCAATAATATTATTTTATATAATCATCTTCTATTTTTATTTGTGTATTAGTTGATAATTCTTTAATTATAATATTTGTTTTTTCTTCATTTTTATCAAGATTTACATCATTCCAATCAAATAAATATGATTCTATTTTTTCTTTTTCATTTTCTATGTTTTCATTATTGATATTATCTATTAATTTTGTAATATTTGTTTTTTTTTCCATATCTGTATAAAAATCATTATTATCTTTTTCATAAATATATTTATCATTTGAAAAATCAAAATTAGTAAATTGATTTAAATTATTTAATTTATGGAAATAAATATATTCATTATTTTCTTTAACTAATTCATTATAATTAAAATTACAAAAGTTTAAAACATTATTATTTACATTTTTTTCAAGTGAAAAAGAACAAATATTTAAAAAATTAAAATTTAATTTAGAAATAATATTTTTTTTATTTTTAACTTCAATCAATTCAATTTTTTTATTAGATCTCTTTTTATTTTTTACATTATTATTATTACTAATATTAATTTTTTTGTGATTATTTTCATCAAAAACAACAAGGCTATTTGATTCTTTTTTTGAATTATAAATATTCTTTATATTACTATCATTTTTATAATTATCATAATTTGAACTATGAAAATAATTAATTTTTGTATCCAAATCTAATTCTAATAAATTTTGATTTAAAAAAAGTAATTGATCAATATATTGAGTAGGATGTAATTTTTTATATTTTATATATTTATCAATTCTAAATAAATAAACAAAAGTATTTGAAATTGGATTTGTTGAAAAATCATAAATATCTTCAATTTCATTATTAATTAAAATAGATAATTTTTTAACATATTTTTTAATATCTAATTTCTCAATAATATCTAAATTAAATTCTTTTCCTAATTCAAATAATTCTTTTTTCGAAGTAACAGTATGAATTTTACTTATTTTCTCATCAATATCACAAAGTAAATTATATTTAATATAATAATCAATAGCATTTTTATCCCAATTAATATCAATATCATTAATAATTTTTTTTCTATGTAAACAAATATCATTTATCATATCCCAAATTTCAATTTGATTTTTATTTTTATCTTTATCAATTTTATATTTTCCTAAAAACAAATTATAAGCATTTTGTTTTTTTTGATCATTATAAGTATTATTTAAATACCTTTTAGTAGTATTAACAAATTCATAAACTTTCCCAAAAAATTTACTAATTTTTGATTTTTTCTCATCTTTAATATTTTGTTTATGTGCTAAAGATCCACCATATTGATTTGAAAGTACATTTCCCATTTTTTTATATAATTCAGTTAAAATACCATAAATATTATCATATTCACTTTCAGGTTCAAAAGATTTAATTTTAAGAAATCTTAATTGAATAATCATAACTGCACTTCCAATTATTTGTTGATAAACATTTGTTCTATCTAAACAATCAACACAATTTGATCTTATTACTCCATTTTGTAATGATAACATATATGTATTTGTATCATATGGTATAAAACAAAATAAATTTGTTTTACGAATTAATTTACATGATTCATTACAATATTTTTTATAAAATTTAGAATCTTTTCTTAATGTTTTTAAATCATAATGATAATATATAATTTTATTATCATTATTTAAATCTTTATTTATATAATTTAAAGCATTTTCATACCATTCATTTAATAAAGTTTCCTGTTTATTTTTTTTTTCATTTTTCTTAGTTAAATTACAAACTAAAATAGGTTTTCCATATCTTCTAAAAATATTATCAAAATGTCTTTTCGTAGCATCAAATTTAATATCAGAATAATTTAATTGAATTTGTGGTTTTGGTAAAATAGAATTTTGTTCTTGATACCAAAATATAGGAACACTTCCTCTAATATGAACAAAACTAGAAATAATAGGAAAATCAGAACAAGAAGTTGATATTTCTTCTATAATTTGTTCAGTTTCTACATCATTAGCTACATTACCATCATCATTTATTCCTCTTTTTAAATATCTTGTTCCTGCATAATTTCTATTACGACGTGCTATTATTGTTATTAAAAAACGAAAACCATATATTTCTGTACATTTTTGACAAAAAAAACCAAAAATTATGAAAAGTGACCAATTTTTATTTTTTAATAAAATGTAAAATTCTTTTTGATGATAGTAATTAAATAAAAAGTGATCTGAAGTTATTTTTTTTAATGGATTTTTTTCTTTTTTTTTTGATTTTTCTTCATTTTGCTTTTCTTTTTTTTTTATATTAGATTTTTGGATTATTTCTTTTTTTAAATTTTCTATGTAATTTCTTTGAAGGGTTTTTGTTAAGTTATATGAATATGAATAATACATTTGATTTAAACAATCCATTGATTGGAATATTGATAAATATTGTAATTCTAAATTATATTCATTTTCATTTTTTATTTCTTTTGAAAAAAAAAGAGGAATATAACGTAAATCTTCTATTTTATTTATTATGTGTTTATTTATTTTTCCTATTGATTTTTGCTCATTTATTAATATTATGTAATAACCTAAAAAAAATTTTATGAAACCAAATATTCCATATAGATTTAATTCATTACATTTTACTTGAGTTTTTTTTTGTAAATCTTTTAAATAATTTTTTAATTCTATTTTTGAATATGTTTTTTTATCTTCTGATAATAATTCTGAAAGAGGGATTTTATTTAATTTTTGAATATCATTTTTTTTAAAAAATAATTTCCTAATTGAAAATATGGAATAATCTTTTTTTATATATGATTTCCCAATAAATATAAAATGAGTTTCACTTTCAAAAATAGAAATTTTTTCAATATAATTTAAATTCAATTCTACATTAAAGGTCATTCAAATAATTAAATATTAAATTAAAAAATTAAATTAAATATTTGAATTTTATTTAAAATGAAAAGGATTTCAACAGAAAGTACAACAGAAAGTAATAATGACAATGAAAGAATGTTATTAATAAAAAAGCAAAATAAAAAATTAAGTGAACTTTATAATATAATTGAAGGACAAGAAGAAACAATAACTCAATTAAAAGAAGAAAATGAACAATTTGAAAATATGCAAAATAAATATAAAAAAAATGAACAAAATTATATATCTTTAAAAAATGATTTAAATCAATGTAGAAATGAATTGGTTGAAAATAATACTAATTATAATTTATTAGTTAAAAAATATGAAAGTTTAGAAAAAGATTATAAAAAATGTCAAGAGGCTTATTTAAATAGTCAAAATAAGATTTTTGAATATGAAAATAAAATAAATGAATATGAAAATAATTTAACAGGGAGAGAAAATGAGAATATTCATTATGAAGAAAAAATAAAAGTTTTAAATTCAAAAATTAAATTTTTAAAAGAGAAAAATGAACAATATGAAAATCAATTAGAAGAATTTACTTCAATAATAGAAGAAAAAAATAAAAAATTAACTAAATTAGATAATGAATATGAAGAATTATTAAATGAAAAAACTGAATTAGAAAATAATTATATTATTAGTATTAAAGAACAAAATGAATTAGGAACTAATAATTTAAAAATTGAAAATGAAAGAGATAATGCATTAAAAGAATTAAATACTTTAACAAATAAATATAATGAAGTAAATCAAGAAATTAAAAAAAATAAAAAAGAATATACTCAATTAAAAGAATCATATGAAACAATGTTAAATGAAAATGAAAAATATTCTATAGAAATTTCTAATTATAAAAATTTAAATAATCAATTAAATCAAAATTTAGAAGATTTAAATAAAGAAAATACTGAGTTTATTATTTACTTTGATAAAGTTTTTGAAAATTTTTCTAAAGAAATGTCCAATATAATAAATCAAACAAAACAAAATTTAGATTCAATAAAAGAACATAAATCAATAATTTTTTTAAAGAAAATTGAAGCAGAACCTTCATTCAAATTTACTGAAACTTTTTCAAATGCTTTAAAAAATTTTCCATCACTTTCATATTTAATTACTTTATATGATGATATTATAAATTTAAATTCTAATATAAAAGAAATTTTTTCTCCAATTACAAATAAGTTAAATGAGATTTATAAAGAATTAGAAAATGAAAAATTTGAATTAAAAAGTAAAGAAGAAAAATATCAAAATCAAATTAATTATTTACAAAATAAAGTAGAAGAATATTCATTACAATTAAAAAATATTGATAATGAATATAAATTAGATATGATTAAATTAAAAGAAGAAAAAGATAAAAGTAATTATGAAATAAAATCAATTTCAAATTTTATTGGAAATATATATACAAGTTATATTAAAAAATATAATAAGTTATGTTTATCTTTAGGAAATCCTCAAAGATTAAAAAATAAAGAAATAAATAAAAATATAACTATTAAAGAAATTATTATTGATTTTGAAAAAATATTAGATTATGTTTCTGGTTATACTTTATATTTAAATTCGAATAAAAATTCCTTTAATAAAAATAATAATGAAAAAGATTTATTTATAAAAGAAATTGAGCAATTAAAAAAAAAGGTTATTGAATATGAAAATAATGAAAAAAAAATAGTGGAAGATTATAAAAATAAAGAAAGTGAATTAATAGATGAATATAAAAAAAAATTTGAAGATGATTTGATTAAAATAAAAGAAGTTTTATTTGAAGAAAATAATAGATTAAAAAAAGAATTAAAGTTAAAAGATGAAGAATTTGAAAAAATAACTAAAAATTATAATTTATTATATTCACAATATCATTTATTATTAGGAAAAGAGAATGACAAAAATTTCAAATTTAATAAAATTTAAATATTATATTACTAATTTTTTTTTTTGAAAGAAAATATGTAAATAAAAACTTTCTATTATTATATTAATAAAATTTATTAGATTTAATATTAACCAATTATTTATTTATTATATGAACACGTAATTCTAAATAATAAAAAAAATTAAAAAAAAAATTATTTAGGGAAAGATAAAAATATGATTTGGAATGAAAATATTGAAGGAATAAATTATTTAAACAATCAATTTGAAGATGACATATTTAAAAATGATATAGAATTCAATAAAATAGATATAAATAATTTCTTAAATAATAATAAAATTCAATCAAATGATTTTGATAATACTTCAGAAATAAATTCTATAATAACGAATAATGAAATTAAAATTAGTAATGTGAATCCAAAAAAAAAAATATTTAATGTAAAACAAGAAATAAAAAATAATAATGATAATAATAATAATTCAATATTACTTTCTACAAATTCGAAAACAGAAATTATGGATTATTCATTTTCAAATAATAATGATATTAAAAATGAAAATGAGACTGATTTTTTAATTTATCAAAATTTAAGTTTGAGTGAAAGAATGAAAATAAAAAAAGAAAAAGCCAAAAAAAATATATTAGAAAAAAAGACAAAAAGAAATGAAGAAAATAAAATAAATATTGATAATTTAATAAATGAAATTCCCTTAAATGAAGATTTTGAAAAAGAAAGAAAAAATAATACTATAAACAATAAAACAAATCAAAATCAAAAAAATACAATTCAATCAAAAAAAGAAATAAAGATGTTAAGAAATAGACTTTCAGCTCAAAAAAGTCGTGATAAAAAGAAAAAAGAATTAGAAAATTATAAAAAATTAACTCAAGATTTAATAAAAGAAAATACAAGATTAAAAGAAGAATTAGAAAAAAGAGATATTGATATAAATATAATAAAAGAATCAATACAATCACTTTGTCCAGAATGTAAAAAATTAATATTTGAAAAAAATATATATTCATTAAATGAATATTGTATAAATAATAAAAATCAAAAAAGAAAATATACAACTTTAATTACTGGAATAATCGCAATTTTATGTTTTATTGGTACATTTATTTATGGGAATAATAATTTTCAAAATAATGAAAATCAATTAAGAAAATTAAATGAAAATATAAATTCAAATCAAATTATTCCTTATGATAATGTAAATAAATGTATTAATTTAATAAATGAATCCAATAAACAAATTAATCCTTTTAAAATTGAAAAAGATTATACAATGAGAAAAAAAAAATTTCTTCAAGATAAAACTGTTATTGTTTATGAATATGATTTTGAAGAAAAATCAAATAATTATAATTATAATTTTAATTATAATAATTCAATTAATGAAAATAATTTTTTAATTTGTTCAAATATTTTAACTAAAAATGAAAAATTATTTGATAATTTATATATTGAAAAAGTTAAAAAAGATAATGCAATTACACAATTTAATTCAAATAATGGAGAAAAATGTCTTGGTTTTGAAGATAAAAATATTTTTGTTAAATTAATTGTTCCAATTTCTAAATTTAAAAATGAAACAAGCATTCAAGTTGATAATTTAGATAAAGGGTTTTATATAGTTTCTTGTAAAATAGTTGATATCAAAAAAGAATATAAGATTTAATGATGTTATTTTTAATTGATTTTTAATATATTTTTATATATATAGATTATAAATTTTATTCTTTTGAACAATATATAAATAAATAATTCTTAATAAATAGTATTTTTTTTATTATTTTTTATAAATTTTATATATTTGAATAAAAATATTATAATTTAAGTTAATTTTAAAAAATAATAAAATTAATAAAAATATAAATTTTTAAAATTCAAAATAAAAAGATATTTATATTGAAAAAAATAAATTAATAAAATATTTTTTAAAAAAATTAAAAAAATATGTCATTAAAACAACATCATTTTTTAATAAAAACAGATAATATAAATCAAGAAAACCAAAATTTCAATTCAACAAAGCAAAATTTAACAGAAGTAAATAATGATTATTATAAAATAAATCCTCATTCCCAAATTCAAGAAAACACATCAAATAACCAACAAATTCCTTTAAAAAACAAAGTCCCATTAAAAAAACCAATAAATCAAGACCAAACCCAAAATAACAATTACATAGACATATCAGAATATATAGGAAAAGAATCAAATCGTCCTTTGACAATAGATATTTTAGATATGAAAATAAAAAATTTCGAAAATGGTAAAACTTCAAATAAAAATATGGGAATTATAAAAGCATATGCTGCAAACACACATGAAGGGTTAATTAGAAATTATAATGAAGATAGAGTATCAATAATTATAAATATGAACAAACCTAAAAATTATAATATAGAAATTAAAGGAAAATGGCCAAAAGTTTCTTTTTTTGCAATTTATGATGGTCATGGAGGGAAAAATTGTGCTGAATATTTAAGAGATAATTTACATAAATTTATTTGTAATGATATAAATTTTCCAAATAATATTCCAGAAGCAATTAAAAATGGTTTTTCACAAGCAGAAAATGATTTTCTTAACAATTATGCTTTAAATTCATATAATAACAATGTTAATGATAGAAGTGGATCATGTGCAGTAATAATTTTAATAGTAAATAATAAAGTTTATATTGGAAATGTTGGTGATTCAAGATGTATTATGAGTACAAATAATGGGAAAAATTTAAGAGAAATTACAATTGATCATAAACCAAATGAAAAAAATGAAAAAAATCGAATAATTAAAAATGGAGGTAAAGTTTATCAAAGTCAAACACCAATTAATAATATTAATAATAATAATAATAATAATAATCAAATTTTAATTGGTCCTTATAGAGTTTTTCCAGGGAGATTATCAGTAAGTAGAACTATTGGTGATATTGAAGCTAAAAATATTAAATTTGGAGGAAATCCTAATGTTATAATACCTAATCCTGAAATTTATATTTTTGATTTAATTAATGATGATATTGATTATTTTATTTTAGGTTGTGATGGTATTTTTGATCAAATTAATAATTTAGATATTTTTAATTCTGTTTGGATGATTATTAATCATTTTTTTAAAAATGGATTAAATGTTCATAATATTTGTGGGAAAGTTGTTGATTTTGTTTTGAAATGTGCTATGGCTAGGAAAAGTTTTGATAATGTTACTTGTTTAATTGTTGCTTTTAAAGATTTTGGGAAATTAAATTTTAATGAAAATCATGAGAAAAAAAATGAGAATTGTGGTTTAGGTAACATTAATAATTTTGATGTTAAAAATTGGAGTGATTTTGAGAAAAAAGAAGAGAAAAATGTTGTTACTTTCAATAGTGATAATAATTTTAATGATACTAATAATAAAAATAAAAATGAAAATGTTGAAAGTTTGAATTCAAAAAATAATATTAATAAAGATATTAAAGATAGTAAAAATAATGATAAAGAAATTCAAATAGTTAATTTACCTATTAAACAAAATATTAATTCAAATATTTCAAATCAAGATAATAATTATCAACAATCAAGATATACACAAAGAGAAAATAATAATGCGTTTCAATTAAACAAATTTCAAATTTTAAAAACAAATAAATTACCAATTAATAATATTAATAATACAAATAAAAATGAAATAAATTTAAATAATATAAACATAAATAATTACAATGATAAACATTCTCAAAAAGTAATAAATAAAAGATATAATAGTTCATCAAAAAATAAAATGAATAATTTCTATAAAAGTTTTTATGAAAATAATAATAATTACCTAAATAAATTTAGTATAGTAACAGAAAGATTACCATATCAATATTCAATATCAAAATATAATAATAATAATCAAAAAACAATTTTAAATCAAGAACAAAATAATATAAATAATTTTAATAATTTTATTATTTCTTCAAAAAATTCAAAAACAAAAAGAAATTATAATATTAATAATAATTATGGAGGAGGATTTAGAAAGAGAAAAGAATTATTATTAGATTCAAATGAAAATAATAATTTTTATATTAGAAATAATTTAACACATAAATTTAATACTACAAAAGAAAATAATGGATTTTTATCTTATACAGTTGGGAGAAGTTATAATCAATTTAAATCAATAAGAAATGATTTATGGAAATAAAAATATAAATTAATTTTTTAATTTTTTGTATAAATAAATAATATATAATGTATTTTTAATTTAATTTTTTTATTTGAAAATATTAATAAAAATATTATGTTATATAATAATTAAAAAAAATATATAATCAAAATTGAAAACAATTTTTTGAATTAATAAAAAAGAAAATAAATAAATAATGGAAAATTCAAATGAAATAGAAATAAAAGAAAAAGAAGAAGAAAATAATATACCAGAAAAATTTTTATTTTTATTTGAAACTAATATAATAGACGATTCTTTTTTTGGTTTTTCTTTAAAAACAATTGTAAGAATAATTTCAATTTTTACTTTATTGGTTTCAATAACTGAATTTTTAAATATATTTGATAATAAAACTTTTTTAAAAGTGATTTATGATTTATTAATATCAGTTACTTTTTTAATTATTACATATTTTATTTTTGATTCAACAATAGAAATGAATATTAATTATGCTTATTTAGGATATATTATTTATTCAATTTTATGGATTGTTTTATTAATACAATATCTTCTTCAAGCTTCTTTAATGTTAGTGGGCTATTTAAATCCTTATGAAAATGATTTTTTGAGATTAAAACTTTTAACTTATATATTTATTGAAGCTTTTATTTTAGGAATTTATTTATATTTTGTTTGGATTCTTTTTTGTTATTATGTTAATTTAAAAAGAGGAAAAATTCAGTAAAAAAAATTACTTATTTATTTTTTAAATAATTAAATTTTATTTACATTTTGAATTTATTTTCTAAAAAATACATAACTAAACAAACCTTCAATTGACAATTTAATTAATAATTATTAAAATCTCTATTTTTATATTAATATAAAATATATACAATATTTTACTTAAAAAGCAATTCTTTATTTGAATTGTTTTTAAAAATGAAACTCTTATATATTAGTACTAAAATTATTGTTAATACTATCTAATGGTACATAAAAAAATATTAATTATATTTCCTGATTATTTAAATTTGATATTCCTTTGGTATATCCAAAATATGACTAAAATAATTAAAAAAATCTTTTTTAGAAATAAAAAATTTATTTTTTTCAATATCTTTAATATTTTTTTTAATATTATTATCATCTAAAATTTTTTTACCAAATCTTAACATAACTTTTTTAATATCAATTTCATCAATAAAACCATCGTTATCAATATCAAAATATCTAAAAGCATCTTCTAATTTTTCAATTTGTATAATTTCCTTTAAATTAAGACAACATATAATAAATTCAGTATAATTTAAATATTTTTTTTTTTCAGAAGAAATAATTAATTTTTTAATTTGTTCTTCAGAAATTTCATTTTTTAAAAATTCAAAAACTAAATTAATTTCACATAAATCAACATAACCATTATGATTATAATCAAAAACATAAAAAGCATTTTTATATTTTTTTAATTCTGAGTGTCCCATTGAATTTATAATATATTTATATACAAGTTTTTGTAAAAAATTACAAGGTTTATAATTTTTTAATTGTATAAAAATATTTGGTTCTATTAATATAGATTTATTTATTTTTGAAAATATTGAATTAAACCAATTATTATTTAAAGCTTCTTTTGCAGATGGTCTTTTATTAAAATCTTTTTGTAAAAGTAATTTAACAAAATTTTTAGCATCATTAGAATAATTTTTCCATTTATTTTTATTAAAATTTATATTATCATTTAATATTTTTTTAAATATTTCATTATTATTTTTCCCTTTAAAAGGTAAATCTCCAATTATTAATAAATAAGTAATAATACCAATTGACCATAAATCACATTTTTCATTATATTCTTTATTTAAAACTTCAGGTGCAACATAATAAGGTGTTCCTAAAATAGAATGTAATTTTTCATTATTCTGAATTTTTTTAGATAAACCAAAATCAATTATTTTAATATCAGAATCTAAATCTGGAGTTTCAAAAATTATATTTTCTGGTTTTAAATCTCTATGTATTATTCCTTTAGAATGACAATAAGAAATTGAATGTAAAATTTTCATAATAATTAAACAAATATTTTTTTCATCCATTTTATTTTTATATATTCTATATAATAAATCTTTTCCTCTACATAATTCCATAACAATATGAAAGTAAAATTTATCATTATATGTTTCATAAAATTTAATTATATTAGGATGATCTAAAGAAGAAATTATATCAACTTCTTTTATTAATTCATCAAAATTATTTTTTGAAATTTTTCTTATATTAATTGATTTAATTGCATATAATTTATGAGGAGTTTTTTCATATCTTCTATATGCACTTCTAACTGTTCCAAAATGACCTCCTCCTATTAAATCTTTAAATTTATATATTTCTCTTATATCCATTTCTAATGAACCAACTGAAGTTTTTATTTCAGTTTCTAAAAAATCTTCATTTTCAAGAATTGTATTATTTGATTCATTATTTATTTCATATTCTGATGATTCATTTGTTGTTCTTGTTATGTTTAAATTTTCTTTTTTTAAATTTTGAATTTGAAGATTTTTTTCATTTTCTTCTTTTAAATTTTGAAATGATGTATTTTTGGAATTTTGTGGATATTTTTTTATTAATGATTCATTAAATATATTTATTATATTTTTGGAATTTTCTATATTTGGGAATAATGATTTGTTAAAAATAAATTCTGGACTTTTTGGTTCGTTTATTTCATTTTTTGTTTTTGGTAATGTAAATTCTTTTTTAATTATTTCATTACCCATTTTTTCAACTTTTTTTAAATATTTTTTTTTATTAATATAGATAAATTTATCTCTTTTTTTATAAGTTTATATTTTATTAATTAATTTTTTATTAATAGATAATTTTCTTTTATTAATAATTAGTAAATAAACATAATAAAAAGAATTTATTTATTAAATCTGAATTTATTTTTGGAATATTTTGCACATAATAAAATAAATTAATAATAATTTCTTTAAATTCTTGTTTATCTTCTATTATTTTATAATCCATTGTTTGATTAAATATATAAAATAATTTATTACAATTTTTAAATAATTTTTTAGGTGAAAAAATAAATGATTTAATATCAGAATTCTTAGAAGAAATTAAATCTGAAGTAAAATGAAGTTTAATTTCATTTTCTTTAATATTACCATCATATGCTATATTTTCTATTTGTTTTAAAATTTCTTTTTTATTATCATTATTTGAATTTTCTATTTCTAATTTATATAATTGAGATATACTTTTTTTTTCAATTGATTTATAAAATTGAGTAACTGTATTTTTTTCTTCTTCAAAATCTTTTAAATCTTTTTTTTCTTTTTCATATAAAGTAATTATATCACTTATCAAATTTATTAAATTTGAATTTGGTAAAATTCCTTTTTGTTTTATTATTTCAAATAATTCAATATATGAATTTAATCTAAAAAGAAGATTATAATTTCCTTTTTTAATTTGACTATCACAAAGATTATAATAAATATAAATTATCTTATTAATATATTTCCTAATAGAAAAATTAATAGATAAAAAAAGTTCTTTAATTATTGATATGAAATTAATAATAGAAATTTTTTCTGTTGTTAAAGTGATAATTATTATTATACATGTTTTAATTAATTCAGTATAATCAATGAATTTATGTTCAATATTAAAAGCTTCAATTGAATTTGGAATATCATCATTTTTTAATTCTTTATATACAGGAGAATTTTTTTGAGATAAATAAGGGAAAATTTGTTCAAGTTCTAATTGATTAATATTATTTAATAAATGCATATATTTTACTATAATTGAATTATCAAGTTCATATTTTGTATATTTATATGATATTTTTTTTGGTGTTATTGTTTTTTCTATATGTTCTGAATTAATAATATTTCCCATTATTTTTGCTAAATGTTGTTTATAATATATGAAAAAATTATAAAAATTAATTGGAGTTTGATTTTGATTTTTATCTTTTTTTTTCTTATATATTTTATCCATTAATTCCATATAACTTATATTTAAAATATAATGTGATTTATTAGATTTATTTTCTAATTTATTATATAATATTTTTAAAATAAGGAAATTTTCAGCAAAAAGGTAATTTGATAACAATATAGGAATTGGATTTGATAATTCAATAAATTGACTAAATGAATCAATTTTTAAAGTATCATTTAATATTTGTAAAAATAACTTTTCTTCATTTTTTAATCCAGGAATATAATTATCAATATCTTTAAAATCTTTCTTAACAACTTTATAATATTTCCCATTTTCAGGAGAATCTAATTTTTCTAAAGAATACATAGGATAAATAAGTGCTAAAATATCAATATAAAAATCATAAAAAGCATCTTGTATATTTTTATTAATAATTAACTTAGAATTATTATTTGTATAAAATTCAAAACCATTTGAATTAGCAGAATTATAACTTAATTTATTAGAAATATCCTTCATTTTATTAGATAAATTAATAATAATTTTATCCAATGGTCCATTTCCTTTTCCAAAATTAATAACATCACCTAAATAAGAAAATAATTTATTAATATTATCATCTATTTCATTATCTTGACCAACATATATAATAGATTTATTATCAAGATCAATACTATAATGTGAAGGAGTATCAATTAAACATTCTTCATATTCACTTGAATATGTAACATTAAAACCTAAAATAGAAGGTGTTGGTTTTCCTATTAATTTAGAATCAGTATGATCAATAATTTCTTTAATACCAACTGATGCAATTTGCCAAATGTAAGGTGTGTCAAAAGGATAATTAAAAGAAGCTAAAATTAACATTGTTAAATTTAATATTTCATTTGCTTTACTATATACATTAATTTGTATTTCTAGAAATGTTATTAAAAATGTTTGTATTATTCCATCAAAGGGTAAAACATTTAAAATTTCACATATATTTATATCAAAATATGGATATCCTGATAATTGTTTAACATCTAATTTTAAATGTTCTAATTTTAAAAAATCATTTTCATTTTTTTGTCTTTCATATTCACTTAATTCATTTTTTGGTAATAAAATATATGTTTCATCATCAAAAATTGGAGCAGGAATAAAATTTAATATATTATATATTTGAATTTCCATTGGAATTTCTAAAGCAGGTAATAAAAATTGTTGATGAATTTCTGAAGATAATTGTTTGAAAAAATTAAATAAAGGATATTGTGATATTGTAATAAAAGCTTTTGGAATAAAAACTTTATGTTTATTTTTAATTGTGAAATTTTCATAAAAAATATAAGCATAAACATTAAAAGTTATTTTATCAGGACCATTAATTGAATTATTTTGAAAAATAATATTTTGAATATTATTTTTAAGAGGATCATATTGTATATTAATTAAAGGATCATCATCAGTATGATATATTGGTGGTGATGATGGAAAACAAAAATTTAATACTTCATTTAATGGAAACATATTTTTTTTATAATCTGATGATACACAACCTAAAATTGTTGGTTTTTCTTCTATTTTAAATTCTTCAAAAATTTTTATATCTAAATTTTTTGGTTTTGGAGTTGAGTTTTGATTTAATGATAATTCTATTGGTTTTAATATTTTTTCTGGGATGAATGAATAATCAAATCCTACTATTAAAAAAAATTCTATTAAATTATGAGAATCACCACAATAAGGATATTTACGAATTTCCATTTTTATTTAATAATATTTTTTAATTTTTAAATGTTTAATTTAATATTTAATGTTTTTTATATTTTTAATATTTTTTTTTTATTAAATATAAATAGTTTTTTTTTAATTTTTTATTCAATAAAGTAATATGAAAAGAAAGGAAATTGGATTTTTACAATATATTGAAATGGCAACTATTCCTTTAATATTTAGATTAATATTAATATTAATAATATTAAAATTTACAATTAAAGCTTTTGGAATAATAATAGGAATATTATCTGGAATAATTCTATTATATATTCTACTTCAAATATACATTATTATAATGAAAAAATTATTCAATTTAGAATTTGTAAATGGAATAGAAAAAATTTATATAACTAGAAATCCAAAAAATGGATTTCATATAGTTTCTTGTATAAACTTTTCAAATTATAATGAAGAAGAAATATATAATTTTATATATGAATATTATATATGTAAAATAAAAAGATTTAGACAAAAATTAACTCAAAAATATTTTGAATTTTGGTTTAAAGAAATATCAAAAGAAGAAGCAAAAAAATCAATAATAAAATTAGGTCATTCATTTAAAACAGAAGAAGAAATAATGGAGCATATACAAAAAGAAATGAATGAAGAAATTGATATTTTTAAAGAATTACCATATAAATTTCAAATAGCTCCAATAGGAAAAGAAGAAGAAAAAAAAGGAATTTTAATATTTAAATTTGAACACATCATGACAGATGGATTAGGATTAATTTCTGCTTTATGTACTGGAGCTGAAAATTATAGTATTGATTCATTTCCTTCTATTATGAAAAATGTTAAAGATGATACTTTAAATGAAACAATTTTTTATTGGTTAGTTTATCCCTTTATTCTTATTCATAGTTTTTTTGTTTTTTTACCAATGAAATGTTATAAAAGTCCTTTAATTCCAAAAAATTTTTCTGGTAAAAATATAATTTTTAAAAGTAAAAGTTATAAATTGAAAGATTTTGAAAAATTAAGAAAGGAAAATAAAATATCATTTAATGATTTAATGGTATCAGTTATATCAAAATCAATGTATAAATTAATTAATTTACCTGAATTTGAAAATTACAAAAATAAAAAAAGAATGAGAATTTTTCTTCCTGTAGCAAGGAAAAAATTAGCAAGAAACACAGAAGAAATTGATATAGTTAATAAAACAAATTTAGTAATTTGTGATGTATCATTAATAAAAGATTTTACAAAGAAAAATTTACAAAATCTTCATAATGACATAAGAAAATATTTTAAAAGATATATTCAATTTGCATATATTAAAACAACAATTACATTAGGAACAATATGTTCTTGGCCTATTTTTGAAATAGCATCTCAAGCTTTATGTAATAGATTTGAATTAGCTTTTACTAATGTTCCTGGTCCTAAAATTAAATTAAATTATGGAAATAATGTTATTGAAAATTTAATTTTTTATATTACTCCTTCTAGAGGTTTAAGTTTTTTATCTTTAATTAGTTATAATGAAAAATTTCATTTAACTTTAACTGTTGATGGAAATTGTGATGTCAAACCTGATTTGTATATAAAATTAATTGAAAATGAATTGGATGAATTAAGTAATGAAGCTTCTAATATTAAAACTGAAAGTGAAAATGAGGATAGTTCAAAATTTTTATATAATAATATTTAGATATTTTGATTTTATGTGATTTAATTTTAAATTTATAAATTTTGATTTATGTGATAATAATAAAAAAATATATGAATTTATTTTAATAATATATTGATTAAATTAAAACTAAATGGAAATAAATAATTATTGATATATAAAAAATTAAAATTTTACAAAAAGGAAAAAACCAATTTTCTTATTTCATATTTCTTTCTTCAGAAAAAGAATCAATAGCATCTTTTATTTTATTAAAAATTTTCCTTATATTCTCAGATTTTTTACTAAGAGAAATTGAAGTATATTTTTTCCTATTAACTTCCTTTGTAAAAAACAATCTAATTTTAGTATTATTCTCAATTTTAACATCTTGTATTATAGAATAATCTAAATGAGTTTTCAATTCTCTTCTAACAACATCAATAATATAAATCCCAATAGTTAAAAAAACTAACAAAATACTTTCTTCTTTATGATTAACATAAACTTCACTATCTAAATAATCAATTTTTTCCTCTTTTAACTGTTCAATTTTATTAGTTAATAATTCAATAACATTAGCATCTTTTTCATTAAAACTTTTAATAAATTTAACTTTCCCATAAAAAGCTCTTGGTCGTCTAATTCTTTCAATAGAAATATCATCATTAACACCATTTTTAATTCCTTCAGTAGTTTTACTAACTAAATCAAAAACTCCAGAAATAGGTTTAATAATAGCACCACCTAATCCTTGTAATAAACCTTTTCCAAAACCTTTAACAGAATCTTTCTGTGCTCCTTCAATAGGTTTAACAACAACATCAGTTATTCCTTTAAAAAATCCATTTGCCATACTAGATAAACCATAACCAATACCTTCAATAACATTTTTAGGTTTTTCTGTTACTTTTTTTTTTTCTCTTTCATCAATATATTCATCATCTTGTGTTAAAAGTAACATTCCTTTAGATAAACCACTAGTAATTTTACTAGTAGTATTAAATGTACCATCAACTGTATGTTTAGCAAGAGAAATTCCACCATTGACTAAACCCATTGCTCCTCCTAATGGACCATTTACTATTCCTTCAACTGGTTTATTAAATAAATCTTTAAAGCCTTGACTAAGTGAGTTAATTAAATTTAAAGGAGAACCTAAAATTTCTATTCCTCCAAAAATTCTCATAATTTGAACTAAAGCTCTTTGTTTATATATTTCATATATGTAACTTAATAGTGATGATAAATTACCTTGGAAATTAAATATTTGAAAACCATTTAATAATAAAGGAACTCTGTCAATACTACTTACTGCATTTAGTAAATCGTTTAATAATTTATTTCCTTGGAGAAGTTTTTGGAAAACTTTATCTTTTGATTGAGAATAAAATGTTAAGGAAAATTCTAATGAGGAAGCATCTAAATGATTTATAAATAAAGTGTTTTGATTTGGGGAATTTATATCAAGTTTTTCTTTTATTTTATCTTCTGTTAACCATTCTGGTTTATAATTAAAATCTTGAATTGAGATTTTTTTTAATTGTAAAATTTCATCATTTTGGAATAAGGGATTTATTTGAGTTAATGATGTTGATAAACCAATTGATAAATTAGAAAAAAAGTTAAATAAACATAAGAGAATATTACTTTCAATATTTAATTCAAATGATTGAATTAGAAAATTTAATAATTTAATTAAAGTTATATTATCATTTTTTTTTCTTGACATGAATAAAGCAAAATTTACAAATGGAATTTGAGGAGAATTTTTTGTTAATTTATTTGGATTTTTGTCTTTTACTATATTTCTTCTCCATGAATTTTGAGGAAGAAGAATTATTGGGAAATTTGTTAAATATGTTATTTCATTATCACTTTCTATATTTTTTATTATTAATTGAGAATCTATTAGTTTTTCATTATTTTCTCTTTCTTCTATTTTAGTATAGAAAATAATGTTATCTAAAGTTAAATATAAAATTTCCTGACGTTTATATTCTTTTTTTTTATCTTTTTTATTTAAATATTGATTATCTCCTATTACACTTATTCCTAATCTATTTATATGAACATTTAATTCAATTCTATTTTTTGTTATTAAAATTTCTCTATTTTTTATTTCCTTTATTTTATCTGAACTTACATTTTCTATTTTTATTATTACTCTATTTCCATTAAAAATAAAAGAAATATTAAAAGATATACCTTGAAATTTATTTTTCATTAAAGTTATATTTTCATTAAAAGGATATTTTTCAATAGATTCAAAATTTTTTTTATTTTGTAAAATAACAATTTTATCTTCTAATATTTCATATTGATGAAAATGATTTCTTAATTTAGAAGGATTATATTTACCATCACCTAAATAAAAATTAAAATTTAAAATAGGTCTTTTTGTAATATCACTCCAAGCAAAAAGTCCTTTAGTTTTAGGATTAAAAAACATTATATTATCAATAAAATCATTTTGCCAAATTTCAAAAGAAATTAAATTAGAATTATTAGTTATTTGAATTTGACTATTAGAAAAATTAGTTTCTGATAAAATTAAATAAGTAGTTAAATTATCAACTTTTTTTTCAATATTAAAAAAATATTTTGTATTATTTGATTGTTCATTTTTATCTTTTGAAGTTGAATTTATAATTGTTGTTAATGTACCACATTCTGTACTATATGGTGAAGATGCTAAAAATTTATTAATATTATTTTCTTTATTTAATAAAACAAATCTTAACATATTTTCAATAAATTTTTTTTTATATAATTTTGTTCCTTTATAATTTTTTCCATTACCTTCATTTTCATTATTATATTCACTATAATATAAAGGATGTTTTTCTCCTGGATTTAATATACATAATTTATTTACTTTTTGAATTTGTTTATTTTTAATATCAATTACTTTATTATTTATATTATCATGAATAATTTCAACTGAATAATCATTTAATAAATTATAAATTATATATCTTGGTGATAATGTTATTATATTTGTATAAATATCTAAATCTAAAGCAACTAAAGATAACACTATTTCAATTACAATTTCAATTTTTGATTTTAATTTATAATTTATTAATTTTATAACTGAGGAAGCACCAATTGTATTTATTGCTATTGGTTTACTTATATAATTATTATATAATATTTTAATAAATTTATGATTATCTAATATAAAAAAGTTATTTGTTCCTTTTTGATTTGCTACTTTATTTTCAATTTCATTTTCATCTTCTCCATAATAAAAACATAAATTTAAATTTGTATGATTAATTATTATTGTATTTGCATGAATAATAATTTCTCTATCAAATAAACTAACATAAACTGTAATTGAATTATTATGTTTATCATAAACAGTAATTGGAATATTAGTATTATTTTCATATTTTTGTATTTGAACACTTTCTAAAGTTTTAAATTCATAAAAGAATAATTGAATAAATAATTTTGCTTTAATTGAAATATTATTTAAAGGAACTATCTCATTTTTTTTTATATTAAAAAAATTATGACTATCATTTACAATAGTTTGAATATCAAAAGGTAAACAATTTCTAATTGTAAATGAAGTTCTTAATTTTATAATTCTATTTTTATAATTATTATTTGAAATTGATGATATACTATTACAAAAATGAATATATGTTGATATATGATTTTCATCTTTATATTCTACTTCATCTATTATTTCTTTATTACTTTCTAAAAAGTGATATATTCCAAATCTTTTAAAAATTTTAGAATTTCCTAATTTTATTTCTATATCACCATTTAAAAATTCAAATGGAATTCCAATTATTTGTTTTGGTTCTAAATCAAATGATAAGTTATTTGTTATATTATTTCTTAAATCAATATGAAAATTAAATTTAGTTTTATTTTTAAATGATAAAGGAGAATAAAAATAAATAAATTTTTTTAAACTATGAAATTCAATTTTTGAAATCACATAATTAAATTTAGTATTTAATTCCTTTAAAACTGAATTTGAATTTAAATCAAATATTTTTGAATAATCAACAATATGAATTTTACTTTGTATATTATCAATTTTAATAATATGATTTGAAACACATGCATTATCTAATCTAAAAGATATAAAATTATCTTTTATTAAACTAGTTTGAATTTTCTTATCAGAAGAATTAGTTTCAAAATATTCAATTTCATATGAATCATTTGGTGAAATTTCACTTAATTTTAATTTTTTAATATTATTCAATCCATATCTTCTATAAAGAGAAAGAGTTCTTCCAGTATAATTAAATAAAGTATGATTTGAAATTGTCATATTTTTTTCATTTTGAATATTCTTAAATTCATTTTTATAATTATTTTTTAATTTATAATATTTATCAAACCATTTATTTAAAGTTCTTGATAAAAAAATTATCATTAAATCACTTATATTAATATTAATATCAGGACCAACTTTTTTAGTATTATGAGTTTTTAATGTATAAATTCTATTGTTTAATTGATCAGTTACTGAATCAATTGTTAATTTTGTTTTTTCAATTACTGGTTCCCAAACTCCAGCTAAATAATTATATGATAATACTTTAAAAATTAATGATATTTGCATATTTTTTATTTCTATTTGATTTTCAGTTTTAATATTAAATTCTACTATTGAAAATGATAAAAATGGATAAAATGTGTTACTATGATCATCTATTAAGATTAATTGTATTCCATTATTTCTAAATTCTCTTTTAAATATTAATTGTTCTTTTTCTTCTTTTAATAAATCTTTTGCTTCTTTATTTTTTTTTAATATTTCATTTTCTATTTTTCTTTTGTTTTTTTCTTCATATTTTTCAAATTTTTTTTTTTCCTTATCATATTTATGTAAATAATCAATAGTTTTAGTATAATTTTCATTAAGTAAATTATAATAAAAATCTCCTAATTTAATATATAAAACTAAATCTCTATAACTAGCCTTAACAGCCATTTTAGATAAATCAATATTTTCTAAATTAGTAGATAAAAATTGATTATCAGGTTTATAAACCATTTTAATCTTATATTCATATTTAAAATCAAAATTATCCATAATTTTTCTTTTACTAATAATTAACTCTTTTTCTCCATGAGTAATATCTTTATATTCACAAAAGAAAGGACTAATATCATCTAAAGAACAAGTCATAATATAATTATATGAACAATCATTATTAATATAATCTTGTAAAGATTTTTTTTGTGATTTATCAGATAATATTTTTAATAAATTAATATTATCTGTATATTTTTCTATTAATTCTTTTTTTATTTTTGATATTTTTTCATTTTTTATTCCTACAGAAACTTCTGATGTAATACAAATTAATTCTTGATCAATATTTGATATTGAATCAGTAAAAAAACATATCATTGGATGTTTTAATTGAACATGAAAATTAAATCCAGGATTATTTTCATCATTTGGATCATATAAATTAGGTAAATCTTTTAAATTTTTTGCATAATATGGAAATCCTTGTAAGAAAAAATATCTACATAATTGAAAAGTATCTAATTTAATTAATAATTTAAATCCATTCATTATAACTGAATAATTTTTTTCTCTTTCATTATCAATTATAATTTGGATTTCTGTTTGAATTTTTGAACCTTTTGTAAGAATAAATTGAGGATTAATAATAACACAATTTAATATATCATTTTTAATTTTCTTAATAAAAGAATCAGATGATATTGTTTCATTAAATAAATTTGATTCATCAATATTTAAATAACTATTTGATACTTTAAATATTGAAAAACTTTTTTTATGTTTTATTGGACCTGAACTTTTATTATTTTTTGAATTTTTATCTGAATTTCTATCAGAATTAACATCACTATAATCAATTATTTTTTGAGTAAAATCACTTAATAATTTAAATTTATTTTGACATGATATATCATACATTTCCATATTTGCAATTATAATATGTGTTTCTTTTGTATTGTTTAATTTTTTATTGAAATCTAATTGCATTTCTTTTAATATAAATTCTACAAAAGGTGAAAAAGTTTCTTTTCCAATATCATCTAAATAAAGAGTTAAACTTAATTTTTTAAACATTATATAAGTAATTAAAGACATATATTCCTTCTTTAAATTTTCATTATTATTTATGAATTTTTCTTCTTTTTTTTCTTCTTCAAGATTTAAAGAATCTAAAGAAGATTTATTTTTTTTTAAATTATTATAAAATTTTTCATAATTATAATATTCATATTTTTCATCAGTATATAAAATATTTAAATCAGAACATCTCATTAAATTAGTAAAATCCCTTTGTCTCATTTTCATATTAATATCATTAAAATATAAATCAAAATGATATGAAAAATCAAATTCAAGTTCATTTAATAATTTATCTTTTTCAGTATAATAAACAAAATGCATATTAACAATTGAATTAGTTGGAGAAATTATATTAAAATTATCTTCTGCTTTAATAGCAATATTTTTCATTTCAAATTGATAAGTAACTAACCATCTATATTCTTCAGGATTACTTCTTAATTTTCCAAATACTTTTTGATAATTACATTTCATTAAAATATCACCTAAATCAAATAAGAAATATTCTTTCATATCATATCTTGGTTTTAATATAACTTGAGGATTATTTATTATCATATTTATTCTCATAAAATCAATATCTTTTTCTTTTTGTTTAATTTTATAAAATTTATTTTTAAAAGCTTTTGTTTCTTCATTTGAACCTAAAGAACCTAAAAATTGACTAATAAAATAATTAAAAAATCTAATAAAATTTTCATAAATTAAAATTAAAAAAGCAGAATTAATTGTAATATCAGCTTCACTTAAATAATTATTTTTACATTCTGGACACCAATTATACATACTTTTATAAGAAAAACTAATTAAACTATGATTATCAGAACTTTTAACTCCAAAAACTTTTTTTATTTTATTTTTATCAAATTGACTTTGATTTTCTATTACAAAAGGATATTGACATAAATCAAATATTTCAGAATTACCTAATTCACCAGTTACTAATAAATGATCAACTTTTGATATTGAATCTAAGTAACTTTCACCAAATTTCATTTCATAAAACATAATATTTAATATAGGTTGAATTAAAATAATAGAAACTTCTTTAAAAGATGAATGTAATTTTAAATAAGTATATTTTTCCTTATTACATTTTAATTTTTGTACTTTTTCTTCAAAACCTCTTTCTAAAAATTTATCTTCTACTAATTTTTCAGTTTGATTTGAAATTTCTCTTCTTACTTTATATTTCATAATATCATTATGAATAGTAAAACCTAATATTTTTTTAATTATAATAGGATTCCAAATTATATAACAATAACCAATAAGAACATTAACATCAATTTGTATATTATTATATTTATCACTTTCTTCATCACAAACCAAAACTGATAATTTAAATAAATCATTTGAATTTTTATTTTCACTTTTTAATATTGTTTTCATATCTTCATTCTCACATGATGTATCATATAATTTTAATCCTTGAATATTTAAAATTATTTCTGTATCATGTGTTCTTAAATTTAAATTAGTTGAAAAATTCGTTATTTCACCATTTGAAAAAGGAACTTTTGAATTTTGTTCATATAAATTTATATAAACTTTATTAAATGTTATTTCTGAACCAAAATAAATTACTTTTGGTGAACCTTCAGATTTTTCACTTTCAATTTCTTTTATTTTATTAATTGATGATATTTTCATTTCTATTAATCTTGTATTAATACATTTATTCCAATTATTAAATTCTTCAAAATTTTCAAATTTTAATTCAATACTTCCATATATACTTGTTAATTTTATCCAAAGAGAATCTTCATTTTTGTTTATTTTACTATCTTTTAAATAATAATATCCAATATAATTTTCATCATCCATATTTTTATAAAAGTAAATATATCCAGAAGATAAAGTAGCATAATATTCTTCATAATTAAAATATATAGGATTTTTTTTAAATATTTTAGAAGAAATTTTTGAATTTTTTTTAATTTCTTCTTTTGATGAATTAATTTGAGAATAAATATCTCTTTCTTTAGTAGGTTTAAAAATATCCATAACATAAATCATTAAAGTATAAATATAAGAATTTAAATCAAATGTAATAGAATCAACAGACATAAATAATTTTAAAGAAGCATTTTCTTCTGGATTAAAATCTTGAGATAAAAAACCAATTGAGAAATTACCAGAAAAATTAGAAACAATTTGAATTTTATTATCATCATCTAACATTTCTTTAAAAGAAGGAAAATATGAAATAGAAAAACTATGAATTGAAAGTGAATATCTTTCTTTATATTTATCATTTTCATTTATATTATTATTATCTTCATTTATATTATTATCAACTTTTCCTAAATCAACTAAAAGAATTTTAGTATTTTTTAAATCATATTTATTAATTGGAATTATAATTTTTCTTGGTTCAATTTCAATATTTATAATATTTTTTTTATATATATTATCTATTAAAGCATTTGTTGTATTTTTTTTCATTGTATTATATTGTTCCCATGCTTTGTCTGCTAAATCTTCATCTAATTGAACTTTAAAAAATGATATTACTCTTTCTAGAAATACTTGATGATATGTAAAATGAAGAATATTTATTACTAATTTAAATTTTGTATTTATTAAATCATTTGGATTATTTTTTCTAAAGAATATTCTAAGAAAGTTATTTTGATTTTCTATTTCTTCTTTGAAATTTATTTCTTTATATTCTTCCTTTTTTTCTTCTTCTTTTTTATCTTCTTCTTTTTTTTCCTCTTTATTTTCTTCATTTTTTTCTTCTTCTTTTTTATCTTCTTCTTTATTTTCTTCTTTATTTTCTTCATTTTTTTCTTCTTCTTTATTTTCTTCTTTTTTTTCTTCATCTTTATTTTCTTCTTTTTTATCAATATTAATTTCATTTTCATTTTCATTTTCAATTTCTTTTTTTATATTTAAATCATCATTTTTAATATCTTTTTCAATGATAATATCCTTATTATTTTTATTATATTTTTCATTATTAACATTAACAATATCTTCAAGATTAAAAAATGTAATTGGAGTAAGTGTTATATTATTATTTGAACTAGTATACATATCAACATGAAAAGTCTTTAATGAACTTTCAATTTCATTAAAATATTCTCCTTTTTTCATCATAAAAATTAAATTTTCATATATAAAATTAAAACCTTCTGAAACATTATTTCCATTATTATCATTATTTCTATATATTTTTATAAATTTAAAAGAACCTTTTTTTAATTCAAAATTTAATTGTAATTTTGTTTCTATTTCATTATTAATTATTAAAGTTGTTGCTTCTTTAACTGCATTTGATAAAATTTCTTCTATTTTTTCTTCTTCTTCAGGAGAAATTAAATCTTTTTCATTAATTGATGAACCTAACCAAGAACTAAAATAACCTTTTTGTGCATTTTTTTTTTCTTCTTTTTTCTTTTCTGTATAAATTTCTTGTAAAACTGGTTTTGACCAAATATATAAATCTTTTAATTCTGTTAATTCAATTATTTTTTTAAATTCATTTTTTTCTTCTTCAGTCATTTGTGATTCATTTATTTCATTATTATTATTATTATCATTTTCTTTAAAATATATTTTGAAATAATTATTAAATTTCTCTTTATAATTTTCTCTTATAATATCTGGAATTTTAAATATATTTTCATTTCCTTTTGAAAATTTTATTTGTCTTATTACCATTCTTATTGCAAATTTCCACCATTTAATAATTGTATTTTTTTTTATATTTTTAATTTCATCTGAAATAAGTTTTTCTTCTAGATCATTATTATTATTTAAATCATCATCTTGTATATCAGATAATTTTAATTTTGGTCTAAAATATTTATATCTTACAGTATTATTATAATCATATAAAACTTTTTGATAATTACTAATTGTATTCATCATTTTTATAATACAATCATATTGTTCTTTTTGAATTACAAAATCAAATTTATCTAAAGATATTAATAAATTCATTCTTGATGTTGTTTGTAATTCTTCATCAGATAAATTTTCATTATTATTTCTTTGTTTCATTTTAGCAGTTAATGTCATTGGTTGTAATAAATATTCAATATCAATAGCTTTTTCAGAATTTTTTGGAAATAAATTACTTATTTTTTCTTCAATTTCATTATTAGATAAATTTGATATAAAGAAAGTTTCTTTTGGATTTAAATAAACACCAAAATTTGATATTTGAAGTAATTTATATATATTTGCATTTTTATTAACATTTCTATCAATAAATTCTTGCTCATATTTTTCATTAGTATTAACAACAAACATTTCTTGTAAAGTAAAACCTAAAGAAACATTATTTTTAACATCTTCAATTCTAATATTTATATTTTTAAAATTAACATGAAGATTATCTAAAACTTTAACAATAACTCTTTCAATATAACCACTTGAAGCAGCTGCACTTTGACTAATAAAAGCTTGTCCTAATTGATAAATTCTTTCATTTGAAAATTTCATTAAATAATACATTTTATTTTCAAATGAATTATAATCTATAAATTCCCATTGTGATGACTCTGAAATTACTGATAAAACTATTTGAATTGAATCTATATTTATTATTGTTGGAACACTAAAATTTTGCTTCCATGGAATTATTAATTGTAATTTACCAATTTTACCAAAATGAAATTTAAAAGGGAGTTTTAATTCATTTATTGCTTTACTTCTTATCATTATATCTTCTAATTCTAGAGAACCTGACCATAATCCTATTGTTAATTTGTTTCTGTCTAAATTTTCTATGTAATCCCCAAAATATGATAATATAAGACGTTCGATTAATCCTTCGAACATTTTGGTTTAATAAATTTTTTTTATGTAATTTTTTATTTATTTTTAGATAATATATTAAATATAATATTTAAGTTTATTTAATTGATTTAAATAAAATATATTTTTAATAAATATTTATTTAAATATATATTTTAATCTTCAATTTTAACTGTCAACCAAAATTCAGAATATTTAATATTATTATTAAGTTGACAATTAGCATAGATTTTCATTAAATCATAAAGACTAAATTTTAAAAGTTTGAAATATTCATATATATAAAAAGAATAAAAATCTTTTAAAATAACTATTATTTTTCCTAAATTGTCTAAATCTGTTTGTTTTTGTTCTTTTTCTTTTGAATATTTTTCTTTTAATTTTTCTGGATCTTTCATAGTAATAAAGTCAATAAAACCTTTTTTTCCTTGATTTAAATTATTTAATTTATTTTCTAAAGAAGTAATATCATATACTAAATTATCTTTTTCAGAATACATTTTTTTATATTTATTTAAAGATTCTTTCATTGACCATAATTCAATTTCTTTTTGTCTAATCCAATTACCAAGCATTTGATATGGATTTTTCATTCCTTTTTTAAAATTAATAATGGCTTGTGTTAATTTTGAATTTGAAGGATTATAAAACATTAATTTTGAAGTATCTTTATTTAAAAATTCAGAAACTGCTAATTTTTCAAAATTTTCATAAGATTGTAAAGTTTCACATGAATTATTAATTATATATTCTTTATCATTTGAAAATTGAAGACATTTTTCTTTATATATATTTAATTTATCAAGAAAATTATCAATATATTGAATACAATATTGATATTGTTCATCATTAAAATCTCTTTTTTTTGAATTAGAATAAAATGGTTTAATTTTATTTTCATAATTTTCATATATTTGAGCTTTTGATAATTCAGTTAATTTATTAAAAGTTTTAATCAAATCTTGATTAGTTCCTATTCCATATTCTTTAGAAAAGAAAATTTTTGATTCTTCACTTTCAAATAAATAAGGAATTTTATATAATTCTCTTACAAATGTATCTAATTGATATTTTCTTTTATTTAATGTATCTAATTCAAAATTAGAAAATAATTGTTTTTTTGAAATTGGTGGAACATATATTCCAGGCCATCTTTGTTTTAATTTTTCATAAAATGCAAAAAATTCTGAAAATCTTCTTTGTAATTCTCCTTCAATTATAGTACCTTTTATTATATAAACAACATAATCTCCTTTATTTTCAAAATTTGATATCATTATTTCATTATTTAATAATTTTTTATCATTTTCATATTTTTTTGCTATTATGTTTCTTGTTTGTTCTTCTTCTTTTTTACTAATGTTTTTTGAAATTCCTTTCTCTTCATCTTCATCCAATTTTAATAAATCTTCTTCTTTCATTTTTTATTTTAAAAATAAAATAAGAATAAAATAAAAATATATAAAAAAAAAAAAATTAAATTAAAAAAAATTAAAAAAAATACTCCTTTTAATATAAATAAAAAAAAAATATTTCAGAGTGAATTTGTAGCATAATAAGAAATTAATCCTTCTAAAGCTTGTAAAACACCTTTTTTATCTCTATCTTTTTCATATTTAAATTTATTTTTTTCAAGTGTAGTCATAATTTCATTTAAGCATATTTCTCTTAATTTTTGTCTTTCAACTAAATCAATCCAATAATCAGGCATTTCATCACTAACAACAAAATTAACAGGAGGAATTAAGAAATTAAAATGATTATGTAAAGTATATTTACTTAAATCTTTAATTTCTTTTACTTTATGAATTCTAATTAAACATCTTAATTTTCCTACATAATGTGGTTCATCTCTTTTAAATAATAAACCATTTAACATATTTCTATAATTTGCTCCATATTTTAATCCTTGTAAACTTAAATCTACTGAAGCTATTTGAATAAAATTTTCACTTTCATCTATTAAATCTTGATCTTCAATTATAATTTGTTTTTTTAATAATTTTCTTACATCTTTTTTCTTTGTTTCTTCTTCTGATACTTCAAAATAACCTAATTTAATTTCCATATGTCGATTTTTTTCAACATAATCAATAAATCCTTCTGGTTCTGTACATATTATATGATATATTTTCATAAAATTAATTATTGAATAATCAATATCTTGTGTATATTTTTCTATTTTAATTGGTACTTTATAATTTCCTCCTAGAAATGAATAAACTAAAAATAAATCTTTTTCTGGTATTTTTATTTTATCACTCCATATTAAATCATTAAACATTACCATAATTCTATATAAATTATTTGGTTTTTCTTCATGTTGACTTTCTATTAAATCCTTTTGATTATTTTTATTACTTTCATTAGAATCTTGATTTATAATTTGTCTATATTGTTCTTCAGTTAAATCATTATTTTCCATATATTCAACATCTTCTTTTATTTTATCAATTTCTTTCATTTCATCATTTGATAATTCAATTTTTCCTGTTTTTGGTTTTTCTTTTTGATAAAAATTAAAACCAAAATTAACTTTATCAACAGGATTTCAAAATATATTAGCAATTTCAATTTGATAATTTTTAATATCATTCAAAGTTTCAAAAAGTAAATAACAATCTTCACAAACTCTATAAGGTAAATAAATCATAGAATAATCAGTATGTTTTAAATCAGCTCTATCAATAACATTAAATTTACTTTTATCAAATTGAACATGTTTTAACATTTTATCAGTTTCTAAAATCATTTTAGTAGTTAATTTATATTTCAATTTTTGTTTAGAATAATCAATTCCACATAACTTACATCTAATTTTAGTTTGATAATCAAATTTCCTCATAACACCTCTTTGATAACCCATACTACCTCTTCTATTAATGAAAAAATCTAATTGAGGAGGAGTAGAATTACCATAAGCATCAGGTTTAAATTTATCAATATTTTTAATTTTCATAGCTTTTAAATTAATAAACCACCAAATCCCAGCTTCATCTTTAACAAAATCACCAGCTAATTCAGAAAATTCAATATCAGAATGTCCTTCAATAAATTTAACAATATTATTCATATAATACATAGTTTCTTCTAAATGTTTACCACTAGTAGAATAAAAAGCAAAATAAGATGAAGGTTCTCTTGAATTAACAACATATTTTAAATTTTGATTTTTAACATTATCATGAAAATTAGCTTTATTTGTTAATATATAAATATATGCTGGTTTATTTCTTCTCCATACACTTCTACAAACAAATGCTTTTGGTCCTCTACATTTTATAAATCTTTGTATTGCAATTTGACTTCCGCTTTTTGAAAATAAACATTTTTCTAATTCATCTAAATTTAATAAATCTAATCTATTTTCATCAACTCTTCCATCTTTTGAAATTGGCATTTTACTAACACCAATTAATTCATTTTCATCTTTATCATTTGATTTGAATTTTTCTATTACATCAGCATCAGTTTCTTCTATTCTATTTACATTACCTTCTATATCAGTGTAAATCCAATAATTTGAATCTAAGTCATTTAATACTATTGTATCTGGAACGTATAATTTTAATTTTGATGTTGCTTTTTTTCCCTTCTCTGAATTTTCCTTTTCGTAATCTGGTTTATTTGCTAAAAATTTAAAAAAAAATATTGAAGGTTGAAAATCGTCATCTGGATATTCACCATATTCATCAAATTGGAAATTTATTCTTTCTAAACCTAGTTTGTTAAAATATTCTTTTTTTGTTGGATTTGAATTGTTGTTTTTTATTGAGTTTATTGTTTGGTCATTTTTATCTTCGTCTTTTGTTTTTTTTTGCTTTGTGTTTGAATCATAATCTATTGTGTTTTGGAGAGGTTTTAATTTTTTTTTTCCTGTTTGACGGCTTTTCAAATTTTGACTTTTTTCCTCTGAATTTGTGGAATTATCTTTTAATTGGTCATTTCGTTTCATTTTATTTTTTTAATTGTAGAAAATTATTTTATTTTTTTTAATTAATTTTAGATTTTTATATATTAGAAACAAATGTTAAAATTTAAATTTAAAAATAATTTAATATTTTAATAGAATTTAAATTTAATGGAATATATTTAATATATATATTAT
>JAJJLH010002063.1:0-58639 GCA_023806865.1 Isotricha sp. YL-2021a
ATTATCAATAACCATTGTAATTTCTTTTAATTTATTTGGATTATTAGAAAATATATTTGATAAAGAAGAATATTGTATTTTTACATCTAATAAATTAATTAAATATATATGTAAATATGATTTATTTCTAAATTCAAGAATTACATTTTCAGATAAAAAAAAAAATTCTTTTTATTTTAATATGGATTTAAAAGACTTTTGTTTGGAATTTCTTTCACAAATATTAATTAAAATTCTAAAAACAAAATTAATATTTAGAAAATTAAATTATGAACAAAACCAAATTAATATATCATATGAAGAGATAAATAAAATAGTAAATATGGTATTTGATTTTTATAAAATGGAATCTGAATTTAAATTTTCAGAAAAATATCCAAATAATTCTCAAAATATATCAATTTATATTAAAATTTTTGAGTTATTAAATATTGAATTAAAAATCCAAAATACTTCTTTTTGTACAATATTATTAATTGATTATATTAAAAATTACAAATATAATAATAAAGTAAATTATCAATCATATTCTTCTTTATCAAATATATTTTCTAATAATCCAAATAAATTAAAAGAAATTACAATGGTTATTGATAATACATTAACAAATTATAAAAATTTAATTTCAGATCAAAATGAATTTATTAATAGTAAATATTTTTATATTAAATTTATCAATAATGTAAAAGAAAGTAAAGATATATTAAATGATGTATTAGAAGAAGTTTATTTATCATTATCAAATCACTTTTTATTTTCATTATTAGTTACTTTTGAATTAATGATAAATAGTTTTGAAATTTCTCATAAGGAAATGAATTATATTTTAAATTTTATGAAGGAATATTATATTTTTCCTAATGAAAATATAATTAAATTTAAACATGAAAATGACTTTGATAAAATAAAATCTTCATTTTATGAAACAAATGGTAAAAAACTTCTTGATTTTTATACAAAAACAACAAAATCAATAAATAATTCTTATCTTCAATTATTAAATAAATCATTAAATAAAAATAATAATAAATATTTTTATACTTCAAACATTAAACAAATAAAAAGAGATGTAGATAAATTATTATATTATATTACATTTTTACCAGAGCAAAGTTCTTCTATATTTAAATATTTAATTAACAAATATCTTATAAATATGTATAATTTTGGTAAATATAATGTAAATTCATTTTTAAAGAAAACATTACCAAAAAATACAATTATACCAATTACAATAAAAGCTTCCCCAAGTATAAATATAACAAATTTTTTATGTTCACTTTCTGCTTATTATGAAATTAATTTTTATATTGTTAGAAATTGTAATTTTTTAGATAATAAAACTGGTAAAAATTTCAACTTTAAATATTTAATTGATTCAGATTTAATTAATTTAATAAAAAAAGGAATGAATCGTGGATATTGGATTTTTATATGTGATATAGTAAATATATTTGATTTTATGAAAATAGTATGGGAAATTTATGAAAATTCAAATAAAAAAATACATAATAATTTTAAATTATTCTTTGATCAAAAATTAATATTAAGTGAATGTAAAAAATATATAGAAGATATGACATTAATGTTAAATATTGATAATGAAAATGTTGATGATTTAGAAGCAGCACATGATATTTGGGTTAATGTTTTAGAAGAAAAAATATTAACTGATAGTATAATGAATGAAACTCAAAAAGATGTTTTAGAAATAATTGAAAATACAACTCCTAATGAAAAAACAGGAATGAATGATGTTACTGTTAATAATAATAAATCTTTTAATACAAATAATTCTATTGTTAGTATTAAATCAATTTATAATAGTATTACTACTACTATGAATAATAATTTTAATAATTCAAATATGTCAGATTGGAATTTTTTGAAAAATATTTAAATATTCAATTTATTATATATGTTTACATTATAATTTTTTCTATTTTTTTTGAATAAATTATTATATTAAACTTTTTATTTCTGCTAAATTTAAATGTAATTATTTATAAATTTTATCAAATATATAAAGAATGGATTAATTATTTTTAAAGAAATTCTTTTTTTTAATTGTTGTATTAGAATTTGAATACTATTTGAATAATCAATTCCATTTTTTTTATATGTTAAATTTTAATATTTTATATTGAATTAATAATTTTTGATTAAAAACATTTAATGATTGATTATCATATAATAAATTATTAATTTCTAATTGTAATTCATCTATTTTTTTCTTTGAAATTTTTCTCAATATTACAATTATTGAATTTATTATTTAAATTTTTTAAATTATTATTTAATTTATTAATCATTTTTTCATTTTCAATTAATGTTTCAGAATTAAATTTTGTATCATTGTCATAATCATTTAATTGAGCATAAATAATTTATGTCATTTTCTTTTTTCAAATTTTTAATTTCATCTTCAAGTGATTTTTTTTTTCATTAAAATCATTAATATATTTATAAAAAATAGTTTTATTAAAAACAATTTTTAATTATATAAATAAATTATTATATATATTTTATATTTTGAAAAATTATCAATATATTTTTAAATAAATTTATATATGAAATCAATTATTTGATGTTGTGCAATATATAATTCATCTTTTAATTCAGTAATTTCGTTCTCATAATTATTAATTGATTTTAATTCATTTAATAAAATAAATTTTTATTTTTAATTTTGAACATTTTTTAAAAAATGGTTTTCTGCTATTAATTTTTTTAATTGTCTATAAAAAGATTTTAAATTATTATTTGTTGTTAAAATTAAATTTTCTAAAGATGGATTTGATAAATCTATTGAGTTATTTGTTAAATTATTTTTTTTTCATATGTAGAAATTATTTAAATTTAATATTTGTTCATTTATGTGTTTTATTAATTCATTATTATTGATATGTTCAATTTTTAATTTATTTAAATCACTTCTTTATAATAAATTTTCATTTTTAATCTTTCAATTTGAGAATTTAAAAAAAATTTTGTAGTAATATTTTATTTTTCTTATTGATTTATTACTATTTATATTTAATTCATCTTCTATTATATTATTTTAATTAATTTAATTTATATTATTGGATATTAATTCTTGATATTGATTTATAATTTTTTGGATACCTTTCAATTTCATATATTTTTACTTTTTTTCTTCTTTTAAATTAAATAAGTTTGATATTTTTCAACTTCTTTTTTATGATTTAATTTCATTTTATTTATTTCTCTTTCATTTCTTATTATCATTATCAATGATAAATTCAAGAATTAAATGATTCTTATAACATAAACTTGGTATATTATTTTTTATATTAATTTTCTTATTTAAGTGTAAAATTTGTTTTTTATTTGGAGGATTTTTTCTTTTATTTTTTTAAATTATTATAGTTTTTTAATTATCCCCAAATACCCATTTATTAAATTGTTTATTAAAAAATTATTTTTCTTCATTTTTTATTTAAATGAATTTTAGTATATTTATCATTTTGTTCCAAAATTGAAAAATTTTTTTTAATTATTGAACTATAATTTTTATTTCATATTAATTTTTTTTTATAAAAATGAATTAAAAATTAAAAAAAATATAATAAAATTTTACAAAATGAAATAAAAAATTTAAATAATGAATGAACAATTTCCACAAAATCCAAATATAAAAAATTTTAGAATCGAGTCAGATGATTTTTCTTCAAACTCAAGAAAATCAGAAGCAAGTTTAATAACAAATGATAGAGATCCAAAAAAAATTTCTACATTAAGTTTAAAATTAAAAGAATCAAATAATTATGAAAAAAAAAATTGTTTATTAAGAGTTAATTCAAATTTATCAGACCAACATTATAATAATGTTTCTCTTTTTATTTTTCAATCCGATAATCCATTCAGATTAAAATTACAATATATAATATCATTAAAATTATTTAATGCAATAATAATAATTTTAATAATATTAAACTCAATTTTTTTAGTTTTCGAAACAATAAATACATTAAAAAACATTTCAAAAATTTCAAATTATATTTTCACTTGTTTATTTACAATTGAATTTTTAATGAAAATAATATCATATGGTTTCGTCTTAGATGATAATTCTTATTTAAGAGATGCATGGAATTGGTTAGATTTTTTAGTAGTAATAACTGGAGTATTAAGTTTTTTTCCTCAAATTAATGCAAATTTATTTGCTTTAAGAACTTTTCGTTTACTTCGTCCTTTAAAATCAATTAATGCTTTACCAAATATGAAAATTTTTATCATTACTTTAATTAATTCTTTAGGTGATTTAGGAAATATTTTTTTTTTAACTTTATTTTTTTTTATCATTTTTGGAGTAACTGGATTATCAATTTGGAGTGAAAGATCACATTATAGATGTAGAATAAGTAATGAGATTATTAATGGAACTTTAATTTTAAATTCAACTTATCAAGAATTTTTATGTGGTGGAAAAAATAATTGTGGAAATAATAAACATTTATGTATTGATTCAATGAAATATTATCTTGATAAAAAAATAACGAATAAAACTTTAATTAAAGAAGAAAATAATTATTATGGAGTTAATTATGGAGTGACTGATTATCAAAATATATTAATTAGTATTTTTATTAATATTTATACTTATACTGGAGAAGGTTGGGGTAATATAATGTTAGAATATATGGATGGGTATAATTATTATATTTCTTTTATTTATTTTGCTCTTTCTATTCTTATTAATTATTATTTTATGCTTAATTTAACTATTGCTATGTTACTTTATAATTTTGAAAAAACTAGAAATTTTAATCGACTAAAAGAAAATTATTTAAAGGATAATAATAATGAAAACAATGAATTAAGTAAAAGAAAAAAGAAAAATATTAATAAAGAAATTATTAATAGTTTAAGTGCAACTAATTATACTGTTGAGGTTAGTAAAAGATTATATAGACTGAGATATGTTCCTTTAAGAATGAAAAGAAAAGAAAAAATGAAAGAAAAAAAAATAAAAAAAAGATGTAAATTTCCAAAATTATTTCAACAATTTCCAATTAAAAGTTCATATCATAGAGAATATAAAATAACTTTTATTTGTTATGTCATATATCATCAACCAATTGTTCAAACTTTTTTTTATCTTTGTATTTTATTAAATGCAGTTATATTAACTTTAGATCGTGTTGACATAACAAAAGAAGAAAATAACTTTTTAAATTTAAGTAATTTTATTTTAGTAATAATTTTTACTTTAGAAAATTGTCTTAACATTATTGGAATAGGAATAAAAGAATTTAAAAAATCATATTATAATGTTTTTGATTTTACAATTGTAATAATTACTTTAATTAATAGTATTATTAAAGAGATTAGAAATAAAGACCTTTCTGAAAATGTTACTGCAATTTTAAGAATGCTTAGAACATTAAGAATATTTAAATTATTTGAAAAAAGACAATTTTTTAGAGTTATTTTAGAAAGTGTTAGAATTACTGTTTTAAGAATGGTTGATTATATTTTAGTTTTTTTAATTTTTTTATATATGTTTACTTTATTAGGATATTCTTTTTTTCATAATGGATTAGAAAATGATATTTATCATTTTAGAAATTTTCTTTCAAGTTTAATTACCACTTTTAGAATTATTATTGGTGATAGATGGCAAGAAATTTTTTATAATTGTTATATTTCAAATGATATAACAAATATTGCAACATATCTTTATTTTATTTCTAGTATGTTTTTTGGTCATATTATTTTAATGAATATTTTTTTGGCTTATTTAGTTGAAAATTTTATTAAAACAAAAAGATTTTTAGAACAAAATGTAAATGTCAGAAATTTTATTTTGAATATAAATTATGATGTATCTTCACTTCATTTTTTCCAATTAAAAGAAATGTCAAATAATAAAAAAAAAAAACAAATAGACACAACAATTAAAAGTTTAGATAAAGTACTTCAAAAAATGAAAAATAAAAAATTATTAATGGAAGAAGAATTCAAGTTAATATCAAGGATAAAAATAGATTTTCTTGAATCAAAAGCATATTTAGTTCAAAATGGTGAAAATATTGAACAAAAAGATCAAAAAAGTATTTATTCTCAAAAAGAATTTGATACAAAATATAAAATAGAAAATCATTCAAATATAAAAGTAAGAGTATTTGAAGATAATACATTTAAATCAAATAATCCAATTTTAGATAAAATTGATTTATATGAGCAATATATTTCTACAATTTCCTTTTATAAATTTAATATTAGATATTGGAAAAAATACCAAAATAAATTAACTGGAAAAATAGGTGAAAGTTCTACTATAATGTTGACTCATGAAACTTTAATTGAACAATTAGAAGATTCGGTTAAATCAAAAATTGAGAGCAAAAGTACAAAAAATGTTAAAAAAAAATTAAGTCATTTTAACAAAATATATTCACTAAAAAAGAATTTAAATATTAAAAATTTTCAAAATTCTCTTCCTGTTAAAAAAGATGAAAATAGTTTTGATGATGGGAGTATTAATATAAGAGAATTAGAAAATGGAAATAATAATTCATTTACTTCTGAAGAAGATAATGAAGAAATAAATGATACTAGTTCAAATTTTGAAAATGATTCTTCTGATATTAATAATAGTAAAATAAATAATAAAAATAATAAGAAATTAATAAAAGAAAAAGATGAAGAAAATTCAATTTTAGATTCAAATGTTAAAGATGATACCAAAAATGAAAATATTGATGAAAATATAAAAAAAATAGGAACTTATTTTAAATTAAAAAAAAGACCTTCAATTCTTTATGATGAGAATGCAAAAAAAGAAGTTGCTATTCAAATGCAAATTTTAAATCAATTAATGAATGATGGAGAAAAAAAAAATGAATTACCATCTGAAACAAATTCAAATTCTTTAAATGAAAATGAAATTGAATTATCAAATACAATAAAAAAAAGTAATACAAAAAATCAAAAATCAAAAAAAATAAATATTATATGGGATTATATGAAAAATAGTTCATTATTTATATTTCATAAAGATTCAAATATAAGAAAATTTTTAAAAAAAATTGTATATCATGAAATTTTTAATTTAGTAATTATAATATTAATTATATTAAATTGTTTTGAAATGTGTTTAGATAATAATTGGATAGATCCAAATTCAAAATATAAAAAATCTTTAAATTACATGAATAAATTCTTTAATATAGTTTTCTTAATAGAAGCAATATTAAAAATAATATCAAATGATTTTATTTGGCAAGACCCGGAAGATTTAAATTCAATTGAAAATTTAAAAAAAATAATATCCGAATATGAACAATTAGATAAAAACAATAAAGAATTTTATTCAGAAGTTGATTATTTAGATAATACAAATATAAATAAACAAAATTCTTTAATTGTTCTCCAACCAATAATAAATCCATATGAAAAGCAAAAATTAATTGATAAAGCAAAAACATTATTAGAAAATCACCCAGCATATTTAAAAGATAGTTCAAATATAATAGATTTTATTTGTGTTTGTTTTGGAACAACAGATTTATTTGTTTCAAGAGATTTATCTTATTTTAAAACTTTAAGAGCTTTTAGGGCAATAAAACCAATTAGATTATTAGCAAAAAGTGAAAATTTAAATATAATGATTAAATGTTTATTTAAATCTATTCCTGCAATTGGAAGTGTTTTTATTTTAGGTGGATTTTTTATTTATATATTTTGTTTATTAGGGGTTAATTTATTTAAAAATAAATTAAGATTTTATTGTAGTGGAATTAATTTTAATAATGAAAAAGATTGTATTGAAAATGGTTATTATTGGTTTAAAAATTCATTTAATTTTAATCATTTTTTATATGCTTTAAGTACAAATATTCAAGTTATTTTTAGTGAAAATTGGGGTGAAATGATGAAAATTGCAGAAAATAAATATAAAGCAAGATGGGTTTATTGGTATTATTTTATTATTATTATTTTAGGAAATATGGTTTTTTTAAATTTAATTGTTGGTGTTTTAATTGAAAAATTTAAAAGTATTAAAGAGGAAGAAATTAATTATGTTTTATTAACAGAATCTGAAATTGAATGGATTCATGTTCAAAAAGTTATGTTAAAAGCTAAACCATATGTTTTTATTCCTGATGAAGAAAATATTTCTGATTTCAAAGCAAAATGTATTAAAATAATTTCTGCTAAATGGTTTGAAAATGCAATTATTATTTCAATTGTTTCATCATTAATAATTTTAATGTTACAATATGGTTATTCGCCTAAAGGATATAAAATATTTTTAGATATTTTAAATTATATTTTTACTTTTTTATTTAATGTTGAAATTTTATTGAAAATTTATGTAACAAAAAGTGCTTTTTTTTATTTAAATTGGAATATTTTTGATTTTATAATTTTATGTTTATGTGATATTATGGTTATTTTAACAATTTCATTAAATTTAGGAGGAATATCATCAATATTTTTAATAGTAAGATGTTTTAGAACATTAAAATTAATGAGAAAAATTCCATATTTACAAAAAATAAAATCAATAATAGATTCCCTATCATATTTAATATCAAGTTTAACAAGTGTAGCATTAATAATGTGTGTAGTAATAATAATTTATGCAAATGTAGGAATGAGTTTTTTTGGAAATTTACCATATAGAAAGTATATAAATAATAAATTAAATTTTAAAAATTTCCTAACAACTTCAATTCTCCTTTTCCAAATAACAACAAAGGAAGAATGGAGTAATTTTATGTATGAATCAGCATATCATGATTGTAAAGATCCAAATTCAATATCATATCAACAAGATTCATATTGCATATTATTCAATATAACATGTTATCCAGAAAATTTAGTCAATTACACTTCAATGAAAAAATACAATATGTTTTCATGTGGAAATGACTTAAGCTATTTTTACTTTATTTCATATATGATAATTGGTCCTTTATTCATAATGAATTTATGTATTGTTATGGTAATTGAAGGATTTTATGAAGCTGTAAGTGATAATGAAGGATTATTAACAATTGATTATTTAGATACTTTTATTCATGTTTGGATGAAATATGATTCTCAATGTTCTAATTTAGTTAAACCTTATGAATTTATTTTAATTTTTAAAGAATTGCAACCACCAATTGGGATTAATTATGATCGATTAATTTGGAATTTTAATATGAATAGAGAAGATGAAAGAGGGAAATTGTTATCTTTAAGGAATTTTATTAATAAAATTCATGATAAAGGTTTAGAAGTTAATGATTTTGAATATTTATGTAATGAAACAAAAAATGCTTTTGAATTTAAGGATTATTATTTAAGTAAAGATATGAAATTTTATACTAATGATAAAGAAGTTATGATTTTATCTAATAAATTACAAATTTCTCCAAGTGAATTAAAAGATAATTCAAATGAGAAAATGATTTTTAGTAAATTACAAAAAAAAATTAGATCATTAACTAAAGTAAAAGATAATATCTTTAATGATAGTAATTCTGAAGATAGTAAAGAAAAAGAATTGAAATTAATGGAAAAAAAATTTAAAGATTATTATGTTCATTATATTGAAGCTTGTTTAGCATTAAGTAGATTTGCAGTTAGTACAATGTGTGATTGTACCTTTAATTCTTTAAGATATAATCTTATTAATTTATATACTAAAAAATATTGGTTAAATGAATTTAAAAATGATAAATTTTATATTTCAAATTGTTATTTAGATAAAAATAGTAATTTAGAAGATGTTAAATTAAGTGAATATTTAGCTTCTAAAATTTTATATAAAAAAGCTTTAAAAAATAGAATTTCTTATATAAGACAAAAAATTATTGAAAAACAAGAACAAGAAGAACAAAAAGTTTTAATTGATGAAATGGGAAGTTTTGGTATTGAAAAAGAAAATAATATTGCTGTTTTTAAAAATTATTTTAAAATTATTGATGATATGAAAAAAAATAAAAAATTAGGAATTATTGGAAGACAAATTCATTTTGGGAGATTTAGTCATAATAATTTGAATGATAAATCTAAAATTAATGTTAATAAAAATAATCATAGAAGTAGTTTATTTGTTCAAAGACCAAAAAATATTAGGGATATTAATATTAATGATTTTTATAAAAATGATGATTTCAAAAAAGAAAATTAAATTTTTTTTATTTTTATAATAGAATAATATATATTTTCTGTTTTGATTTATTTTTTTATATTAAATAAAAATTTTTTTTGAATTTTTTTTCATTAACAAAAAAAATTTTTTATACAGAATTTAATTTATTTCTATTTTATAATTTTAATAGGAATTTTTTTCATTTTATCTGAAGAATTATTAAATTTAAATATTTTTTTTTTAGGAAATTCAAAATTTTTTAAAAATGTACTTTTATTTGGAGAAGGGGAAAATTTAAATTCTTTAATTTTTTTTTTCAAAGAAGTCCCACTTTGTGTAAAAACATTTTTATATGGACTATTATTTTCAGTTTTGGCAATATTATCTTTTTTCTTTATAAATTTAATTTTTTCTCCACAATCAATTTTAATTCTCTTAGTAACACTAATTTTATTATTTTTAGTAATTTTATTAATTTCTTCTTCATTATTACTATTATTAGTACTATTTCTAACAGATTTAATTTTAAAAATCCTAATATTACTAATATATCTTTTATCTTTTTTATAATTATTTTCTGTATAATTATATTTAATTTCACCTGAAAAAGAATTACTTTTTTTAATATTAATATTTAAATCTTTAACAACATTTTTAAACTCATCAAAAACATTTAATTCTTCATCATATGAATTATTATAAGTATAACCAATATATTCAATATTTTTTCTTTTAAAATATTTTTCTTTAATAGGATAAAAAGGTTCATTAATAGAAAATTGATCAAAATATTTTACATCAAAATCACTTTTTAAATTAGGAATAAATGGTGGTGTCATATTTAAAATATTATCCCAATCAAAATTATTAAAAAAATCATGTTTTTTAATTTCTTCAGCCCCATTTTTTCCTAATCTAATACTACTATAATTAATTAACTTTCTAATTAAATCTTCAGCTTGTTTACTTATTTTAATTTTATTAGGAAATTTCAAAAAATTTTCCCAATGTAAAACTTTATAACAAACTTCTTTAGTTTCCTTTGAAGCAAAAGGTGCAAAACCAAATAACATTTCATAAAAAATAACACCAACACTCCACCAATCAATTTCTGAATTATAACCACTTTTATTTAAAACTTCAGGAGCAACATAATAAGCAGTTCCAACACAAGAATAATTTTTTTTATGAGTCATTTTTTCATTATTATTATTATTACTATTATAAATTTTAATATTATTGTTCATATCATTATAATTATGATATAATTTTTCTGATACTTTTGCTAAGCCAAAATCACTTAATTTAATATGTCCATTTTTATCTATTAAAATATTATCTGGTTTAATATCTCGATGAATACAATCTAATTTATGTATTGATTCAATTGCTAATATAATTTCAGCAATGTAAAATTTAGCTTCATTTTCAGTTAAAATATCTTTTTTTATTAATAAACTCATTAAATCACCTCCAGCTAAAAATTCCATTACTAAATATAAATAATCACCTTCTTGAAATGATGATTTTAATTCAACAATCCAAGGACTTTTTACTTTTGACATTAATAATTGTTCATTTCTAATATGCATTAATTGATTTTTTAATTCTATTGTTTCTTTTTTTATTTTTTTTATTGCATATATTTTACCTGTTTTTATTTCTCTACATACATGAACTTCACCAAATGCACCTCTTCCTATTATTTTTAGTGATTCATAATTGTATATTGTTTGTTTTTGTTGAGTTTTTCTCTTTTTTTTCACTTCTTTTTCATAGAGGTCTTTTTTTATTTTTTCCTTTTCATTTTCTGGAATTGAAAGTTGGTTTATTTTTTTTATTATTTCGTTAAATTCAGTATTTTGTATTGTTTTTAAGTTGTATTTTCTTTCTATGTAATTTTTAGTTATTGTTACTTTGTTATAGGTTTTTTGGGATATTATTTTTGATTTTAATAGTGTTTCTAATGAAGGGATATTGTTCATTTTGAAATTTTAATTTTTATTTGAATTTTTATTTTTATAATTTTTTTTTAATTATTTTTTTTAAACAGAGTTTTATAGAATTTTATATAAATATTTGTTTAAAAAATATATAAAGTGTGTTTATTAAAATAATAAAAATAAAATTTTTTCAATAAATTTAAATATTCTTTATTAGATTTATTAAATTTGTTTAAAAAGTCTATTAAAACAATTAAAAAAAATAACAATTTTTTTACCAAAAATATGAAAAATAATTATAATAAAAATATAAAACTTACAAAATGGAAGACATAACTCAAAATCCAGCATTAAATGAATTCCTTCAAAAATATGATAAAAGAGATTGGAACGAAGTAATATTAAAATTATGTTTAATATCCCTAGGATATTTAAATGCAAATAACCCAAAACCATTATATTCTTTTGATGAATTAGATGAAGTATTACTTAATTTCCAAAATCAAAATAATCAAATTCCATCACCAAATGAGTTAACTCCCCCAAATCAAATGGGAAATTCAAAAATAAATGTGACTTCAGAAATGATAAATAATCCAAATATTCCATCTCAAAATGAAAATGAACAGCCATATGATATATCATTTCAAAGAAATAATCAAAATCCATTAGGAGAAAGTAATAATTCAAATATTAATATGAGAGGGATAAATAATTCAGATATTAATACATCAACACCAAATAAAAATAAAATTGTAAATCCATTTGAAAACAATAATTTTAATAATAATAACATTAATCATAACATAAAAAATTATAATTTTAATAATAATATTAATAGTAATATTAATAATTCTCCAAATTATAATAATTTAAATAAAAATAAATTTGATTATAATCCAAAATTCCAATCAATTGATTGTTTAAGTATAAGTAATAAATATACTTATCCAAATTGTATTCCTGATCCATGTTGTGATCCTTGTTATATTCGCTGTTGTGATCCTTGTAATCCTTGTTATGATCCTTGTTGTTGTATTTGTAAACCTCTTTATTGTTGTCCTCCTAGTAAGTATAAAAGTAATTTTAATAGCAATTTAAATAATAATTTTTCTTCTTCTTTGAATAATAATTATCAAAGTTCTTATAATTTTAATTCTTCTGGTTTAGGGAATAGTAATTATTCTATTAGGAAACCTTGTTCTGATTGTAATTAAAAAATTAAAATGGTAAAATGGTGTATTAATTTAATTTTTAAATATTTAATTTTTATTTTTTTTTATGGGAAAATTTTTAAAAATAAAAATTAAGCAATTAAAATATAATAAAATTTTTTACATTTTAAATTAATTCAATATTTTTTTCTTCATTTTGACTATTATTTTCATTGTTTTTTAAATCTTCATTGATAGTAGAAATATTTTTACCAACATTTAAATTAAAATCTTCAATGAAATTATTTTGTTTTTCAAAATAATCTTTAAAAATTAATAAATTACTATCACAAATTAATTTTTTAATCATTTTATATTGATTAATTAATCTATTATTATAATAACCATAAACTAATTTTGATTGATAAACACTTTCAGTTTCTTTTGGTATCATTTTTGTAAATGCTAATTCTTTATTAGTTTTTAATTCAGTAATATTTAAATTAGAATCAATTTTCATTTCCCATTTTGTAATATCACCTTTATTAAATAAATTATTTTTTTTTAATAATAATTTTTCTTCTGCTTTTAGATAATTTAATTTATTTAATTCAACAATTGATTGAAAATCTTTTATAGAAGTATATTCTCTTCTAAAAAATTTCATTTTATCTCTAAATTTACTAAAAAGATCTGATTGATTTTTAATTAAATCACTATAAATTTTCATATGTTCACTAAAGCTTTGATAAGAATTACAAACTTTTTTTTCTAAACCAAATTCATTAGTAGAAATTTTATGTAACAATTCAGAAACTTCATTCATATTAATACTAACATTTTTTAAATTTTCATAAATAATTTCAATTTTTTCTGAAATATTATTAAATAAAGTAATCATTAATTCAGAATTATATTTAATTTTAATAGCAATATTATCATTTTCAGTATTTATAATAGAAGAATCTTTCCCATCAAGTGATTTAACTTGAAGTAAATTAATAGGCTTTTTAATTTTATCATAAGCATTTTTTTTGTTATTAAATTCATAATCTTTTTCAACAGTAAAAAAATCATAAACAATTTGAGAACTTTTTAATAAAGGATCAGCTACAATATATTCTAAAAACATTTTCATATCAAGAATTCTTTTATTAATTAAATCATCATTAAATTTATCACCAACATTCTGTTTAGATAATCTAGGAATAATATTCCCAACAAATAAATAAGATAAAATATTTTGTAACCAATCAAAATCAGAAAATCTTCTTCTTACTTTTGAATTAATTTGTTCTAATTGAATTTGATAAGTTGTATAAGGTTTTGAAAAAATACCTGAAGATTCTACTTTAATTGGTGAGTCTACAGAAATTTTTGGATTATTTACACTTGATAAAGGAGTTGACTCTATTGTTGCACAGGAAAATTTTGTATTTATTGGAGTATCTTTTAGAACTTTTTTTGCTATTAATTTTTCTATTTTTTCTTCTTTTGTTTCTTCTTTTGTTATTGTTTCATTTTCTAGTGTTTTTTCTTCTATTTTTTTTTCTTCTTCTTTAATTGGTTCGTTTGATTCGTTTATTTTTTCTATTTCATTTACTTCATTATTTTTTTCTATTATCATTTCTGGTGGGTTGTTTGGTTTGTTTTCTTTTATGAATTCTTCTACAAACTATATAGTTATATTGTTTATTTTTAATTTTTTTTTACCATTTTTATTTCATCTAATGTCCAATTTGATAAATTGGTACCATTTTCACCTTTTAATTTTGTTAAAAAATCCATAAATTCTTCACCATTAAATCCTTTTTCTAAGATATTTTCTCTTAAATAAATTTGCTTTTCTTCTATATCATTATTGTCTATCATTTTTCAATTATTTTTTTTTTGGAATTGTAAAATCAAAATTTAATATTAATCAATTTAAACTATTATTTTATATTTAAATTTATTCTATATGATTTTTAATATTATAAAATTTTAAATTATTTTTTTAGAATATATTTTCTATCTATCAAAAAATATTATTCTAAAATATAATATTATATATAAGAGTAAATATTATAATAAATATTGATAACTTTTAAATTTTTTGTGTTTCTGAATCTAAAAGTTTTATAAATTCATTTTTTTTCTTAAATTTGAAAAGTTTCAAAGAAATATCATTATTTTTTGCTTTTTCACTTCTTTTAAAAAGATTAATAAAATTCTTTTCTTTTTCCTCTTCTTTTAATCTACTAGTAACCAATCCTCCTTGTTTTAAACCTAAAATTATATTTTGTTGTAAAGTTAAATTAGGATTAATAGAATTACAAAAATCACTTTTAATAAAATTACTTAAATTACATAAATATTTATTAGTATAATAAATCTCATTTTTAATTCCATTATAATTCATAAATTCTTTTAAATACTTAAAACAATTTTTAGAATCAATTGTTATTTGTTCTTTTAATTTTAATAATTCCTCATTAAATTTCATATATCTATTATATTCACTTAAACTAGAAAATTGGTTTTTATAAGTTAATGGAATTATTGGACATATTGGAATTTTATCTATTTCTTTTCTTTTAATTAATGTCGGAACCGGAGGAAAATTTTGAAATATTATATTTTGTTTATTATCAATATTTATCTTTTTTATTATTTTTGTGGTATCGTTTAATAATGAAATTGTGTCTGATAAATTTTTATTTGTTTTAATTTTTTTATTTGAATTGTTTTCATTTAATGAATACTTTATTTTTCTTTTATCGTCTGAATTATTATATTTTAATATATTATTATTTTCAAAGTTATTTTTAACTATTTCATTTGAACTATTGAGATTACTTTCTTGAAGATTATTATTTGTTTTATTTATTGAATAAGTATTTGGAAAATTTATATTTGTTATTAATAAATTAAATTCTAATTTTGGTTTACATTTTTTGATTTTAAAATTTTTAATAGAAAAACTTTTTTTCATAATTTTTTTTTGAATTTTATTTAATGAATTTTGATTTAAAATAAAGTTTGGTGTTAATTTAGGTAATAATATATGCTTTTTTAATATTTTATTTTTAAAAATATTATCTGTACTGACTGATTTATCTATCATTATTTATTAAAAAATATTTATTTTATAAAAATTAATAATTTGATTTAATAAAAAAGTATTTTTTATTTTAATATATTTTTTATATATTAAAATTATATATTATTTTATTCATTATTTTTATTATCATTTCCATCATTTTCATCATAATTAATTTTTTCAAATATTCTTTCATTTTCAATTTCTTCTTCATTTTCTTTTTTCTCATCTTCATTTATTTTAAATTCTTTATTATCTTCAGAAATATCAATTTCTTCTTTTTCTTCATTTAAATTTTTTTCTTCTTTATTTTCTTCTTCATTATTTAAATTATTTTTTTCACTTAAAACTAATTCGCCATTATCAATTTGTTCCTTTATAAATAAAATATGTTGACTCAATTTTATATTTTCTTTATATTTAATATTATAAGTATATTTTAAATCTTTTAAATTTTTATTCTCAATTTTTAATTTATCATTTAATATTTTAATTTTTTTTTTCTGATTTAATAATATTTTATTAATTTCTTTTCTTTCATCATTTATTTTATTCATTTTATTTGTTGAATCATTTAGTTTTAAATTAGTATTTTTATAAATTTGTTTTTTAATTTTAATTTCATTTTTAAAGTCATTATTAATTTCTTCTTTCTCTATTTCAATACTATTAAATTTTTGTGAATAATTTTTTAAACATTCATCAGGAATAATTTTAGAAAGAATATTCAATTCTTTATTTCTAAATAAAGATTTAACAGTATTATTTTTTTCTCTTTCTGTAAAAAAATATTTAATTGGTTTATTTCTCATATAATTTTTATAATTATTGTTTAATTCTTTAATATCTTTCCATAAAGGATTTAAACTTATTCTTAATTTTTCTTTTTCTCTTCTTTCTTCTCCTTCAGTTGATAATTTAAATTTTTTTCTATTTGAATTTAAAAATGAATTTTCTCTTTTTTTAATTTTTATATTATCATCAGTATTAATTGTATTATAATTTTTATATTTATATGATGTTATTTTCTTTTCAATTATTTCATCATCTAAATAACTTAAAGTAGGAATTTCATGATTAATTTTTGATTGTGATAATGATTTATTTAATATTATTTTTTTCTTTTCAAAATCTAAATCATTTTTTAATAAATTATATTCATATTCTAAATTTTTTATTTTTTTTTTACATTTTTCATCATGTTCTTTTAATTCTTCTTTTTTTATTTTTATATCTTTTTTTATTGTTTCTATTTCATTATTAATTTCAATTAATTCATTCAATAAATTATATTTTGTTTCTTCGTTATTATAATTTATTATATTTTCAAAATATTCTTTTTCTTTTTGTAATTGAGGAATTAATTGGATTAAATTTTTTATTTCTTCTTCATGAATTTTTATTTCTATTTTTAATTTTTTATTTTTATCTTCATAATCTTCATCTTTTATTCTTTTAATACTAATTAAATTTATTTTTTTTGTTACTTCATTTTTTATTTCATTTAATTTATTTATTAATTTTAAATTTTCATTTTTAACTTTTTTTAAATCTATATTTTTCTTTTCAATATCAGAATTAATTTTTTTTATTTCTTCTAAAGTTTGCTCTTTTTCTTTTTGGATTTGATTATTATTAATAATTATTTTCTCACTTAATTCATTATTTTTTTTTTTAATTATTTCTAAATTATTTATTTTTTGAATTGTTCTCTTTTTTATTAATTTTGGAATCTTAGATTCTACATTTAATAATTTTCCATCTTTTTGTCCTGTATTAATTCTTTTATTTTTTAAAATTTTATTTTGATTTTTATTTGACTGATTTTTAGGCATTTATAATAATTATTAATAACTTAACTAATATAATAATTATCTTTAAATAAAAAAAATAAAGAAAAAAAAATTAATAAATGCAAACAAAAAATTTTAATTGTGCTAATAGAAATAAAATTTTAAATATTAACTAAAACTATTTAATAACAAACTAAAAATTTAACTACAACAACTATTTTTCATTTCATGTCCCTGATTATTTAATTGTTTTTTATTATCTATAGGAAAAGTAACTATTTTTTTATTTTTTTTATTTTTTTTATATATTAAATAATCCTTATATAAAAGTCTGCAAGCTTCAATAAATATTTTTTCTGTATTAAAACCAATTTTGGCACTAGTTTCCAAAAATAAACTAATATTATTATTTTTACTAAACATTTCTCCTTCTTCCTTATTAATTTTTCTTTCTTTCTCCAAATCAATTTTATTTCCAATTAAAAAAACTTTAGTATCTGGATTTGAATATTTTCTCATTTCTTTTAACCAAACATCAATATTTTCAAAAGATTCTCTATTATCAATTGAATAAACTATAATAGCAAGTGATGAATTACGATAAAAATTAGTTATTAAAGATCTATAAACTTCTTGACCACATGTATCCCAAATTTGTAATCTTATAATTGTATTTTTTATTTTTAGGATAAATGATAAGAATTCAAATCCTATTGTTGCATTGTATGACTCTTTAAATATGTTTTTTGTTGCCTTTTTTGTTATACTTGATTTTCCTACTCCTGAATTTCCAATTACTATTACTTTGAAATTTAAATCTGGTTGAGAAAAGTCTTCTGGGAGAATTTCGTAGTCTTCAAAGTTTATGGAGGAGTCATCTTCGTTAGACATTTTTTTATATATATATATTTTTTACTTTTTTACCTTTTGTTTTTTTTTTCTATTTGTTTTTGTTTTTTTTTCAAATATAAATTCCTTGAAAATATCATTAAATAATATTAATTATTTATTTATTTTCATATTAATTTTAATTTATATTTTTTTATATTTAAAATTTTAGGATTTATTTTGTGTTTTTTTGATAAGAAAATTCATTAATTTTAATATTTTTTTATTTATATAATAATTGATATCATTTAAATTAATTTAGATAAATTTCTTTAAATTATTTTTAAATGATTTAAAAAAAAAATTCAAAAAAAAAATATATAAATAAATTACATTTTCAAATTTATTAATAATAAAAAAATAATGTTTTTAAGAATTGAATCATCTTTAAGAAATTGGATATTTATTTCTTTAATATTAATTACAATATGTATTTCTCTATTAATAAAATATTTAACAAAATTGTGTGATCAAGAAAAGAAAATAAAAAATAGAACAAAAACAATAAATGATTTTAATTTCAACAAAGAATTAAAAAATATAGATATTGATATAATCTTAAAAAATGCAATTAATAGAGCAAATTTATTGAAAAATAATTTTATGTACATTTCTCAGAAAGGATTTAATGAAAGAAAAGAATTTTTTTGTCAAGATAAAATAGGTTTTTTTTCCCAAAAATTTGAATTAAAAAAACTAGATTTTATGAATCAAAATATAAAAGAAAAAATGATGATAAAATATATGATAAATATATTATATTATATTTTAATATTAATTGGAGGAGGAATTTTTTTTAATTTTTTTATATTGTTAAAATTACCATTTAATTTAACATTTTTTTCAATGATACAACAAAGATTAAATTTTCTTAATTTTAATATTAATTATATTGACCAACTTTTATGGTGTTTAATTCTATTTTTTAGTATAATTTCTATCTTTCAATTTTTGAATAGAAATAATAATTTTAATGAACAAAAAGAAATGATGATTCAATCTTTCAATTTAGTTAATAATCCTATGAATGAAACAAATTATGAAAATATTCTTTTACCTGAAAGGGAAAGTATTAAATTTTTACCTGATTGTTGTTTTATTAATAATTCTGTTGATAAGTTGATTCAAATTTATGAAGGTAGGGTTTAATAATTATTATAATATAATTTATAAGAATTTTAATAAGTCTATTAATTATTATTATTTATGTTTTTATATTTTATATTTATATAAATGTGTTTTTTTGAGTTTTTTTATTTTTTATAATCCGAAAATAGTTATTGTAAAAATAAATTTAAAAAAATAAACATTTAATTTAAAAATATTTAACTTTTTAATTTTTAATAGAAAAAAAATAAAAAAATATTTTTATTTAAAAAAAAAATGACTTCAACAGATGAATTAAAAAGGGAAGAAAACGAATTATTAAAAGTTGAATTTGGTGACATAAACAAAAATAATTATAATCAATTAAAACAATTAAACAATTTATCTCTTCCAGTAAGATATCAAGATGGTTTTTATTACAGAATAATAAATCATTTAAGATATGGAAGATTTGCATATTTAAATGATATAATTGTAGGAGCAATATCATGGAAATATGATAAATGTGGAAATGAAAATAATGTTTATATTATGACAATTAATGTTTTAGAAAGTTATAAAAGACATAAAATTGGAACTCAATTACTTCAAGAACTTATTAGATTACATAAAAATATGAAAGAAATTTCTTATATTAATTTACATGTTCATATACAAAATGATATTGCTAAGAAGTTTTATGAAAAAAATGGTTTTGAAGTTGTTAAAATACTTGATAATTATTATACTGATATTGTACCTAAAGGTGCATATTATTTAAGGTTTAAATTACATTAAAAATAATATTTTTGTTTTAAAAAATAAAATTTTTTATTTAATTTATTATAAATTTTTTATGAAAAGTTTTCATAAACAAATTCCGAGTCTTGATTTAATAAATATGAGAAAAAATTATTCTACAAATATTCTTGTTAATAGGAAAATAAATGGTAAAAAAGAAATAAATAATAGTCAAAGAGAGAATAAAAATAATATATTTAATAAAAATACAATAAAAATAAAATCATTTAATTCAAAATCAAATAATATAAATAAAAAAAATTCAATAAATAAAAGTAATCAATTTTCAAGGTCATATTCAATTGGTATAATTACACCTAATTTTAGTATTGGAAATAAAACATCTGAATATTTTTCCTTAAAAAAGAAAAATAATGAAATAATAAATGAAATTTATAATTATAAATTAAAAATTAAATTAATTGATGAACAAATAAAGGAATTAAAAAATTATTTAAATAAAAAGAATATGGATAATATAGATGATAATACAATTAAATCTTTAAATGTTACAATGACAGAAGATAATGTTAAAAATAATAATGAATAAATAAAAAGTATAAATAAAAAAAAATTTTATACAAAATTATCTAAATAATATTATATATATATTATAATAATTTAAATAATTATAATAATATTAAATAAATAATTATTATTTAAAAAATTAGGAATGATATTTAATATAAATAAAAAAGAATTTTACAATGAATAATATTAAAAAAATTTCATAAAAATAAAATCAAAATAAAATGAAGGAAACGAATAACCAGAATCTGAAAAGAATATAAAAATTCAAATCAATGATAAAAATATTTGACTATTTGTGTAATTATTTTCTTAGAATGTGAGAAAGCAAAACAAAAAAGTAATAAAATAAATCTCAGGTAATGATGCAACATTTTCTTTATAATCAATTAAAGTCTTTGAAAAAGTAAAATGTGTTGATTTATTTTTTGGTTATTTGAATTAAGAAAATTGTATTTATTTGAGTTTTTTATTATTTTTTATTTTTATTATTTTGTGTAAAATTTAATAATTTGTTTATATTATGTTTTTAAAATAATAAAAAAACAAAAATTAAATGAGATGTTTATCAGCATTTCCAACAATGACATACACAAACCAATTTTATGAACCTCAAATGAGAATTAGAAAAAATATGAGAAATATAGAATATTCATCAAATCAGCATTTAACAGAATATCCTCAATTAGTTTTTCAAAGGAAAAATAATACTAATTTCAAAGAAGAAAAAATGTTCCATTATAAAAATAATATTGGTAATCATTTTAAAACAACAAATGGAATTTTTAATGATAATGAAATATATGAAAATTCAGCAAATTATAATTTTATACCTAAAAATCAAATTAATAATAGATTAAAATCGGCAAAATATCCTTCAATGACAAAATATAAAAAACATAAAAAAAAAAATAATATTATTGATTTAGAATTAAATTATGCACCAAAGATTGAAAAAAAAGTTCATAATTATGATATTAATACTAAAAAACTATTTTTAAAACATAAAGATAATGAAATTCAAAAACATAAAAAATTATTAACTGAACAAAATTTAATTCATAATGAATATAATAATTATTTAAAACATATAAGATTATCAAATCAAAAAGAAAAAAATGAATATACTAATTTTTTAATTCACTTTCAAGATAAAGATTATTTAAGAGAAATAGCAAAATCAATTCAAACTAATAAAATAAATACAAAAACAATAAAGAAAAAAAAAATAATTATAGAACCAAATTTATTTATAGACCAAATAATAAAAAATATATCTCGTCGAATAGAATTTTTAGGAATGAGTAATAATACAATTACAGAAAGGGATGTAATGAATTTATTAGAAAAAGAAGCATCAAAATTAAATGAAACAATAGATAAAAATATGGAAGCATTTTGTAAAATAAAACAATTTTCAGTAATATTAAAAAACAAAGCAAAAAAAAATAATATAAAACAAAACACATATTTAATTCCATTTCTTAATGAAATTTTACAACCTTATTATGATGAAGTTTCTTTAAAAAATTTAGAAGATGAAGAATTAAAAAGTATATCAAATAAAACATTAAAAACAACATCAACAGAAATGATTGTTAATAAAGATAAGTTATTTAAAATTAAAACAAATTTAAAACCAATTAATGAAAATAAAATGTTATCTAGAGAAATAAGTAATGATTCATTTTATGATTCAAGTTCATATACAAGTTCTCCTGAATTTCCAATTTTTGGAACAATTAGAAAAGAAGATGAAAAAGATGATAATGAAATAGAAATGAATATTTTAAGGAAAAAAAGTATGAAAAGAAAAAGAAATAAAATTAAAATTAAAAAAAGTTGTATTAATTTTATATTTCATAGATGTAAATTGGATAAAATTGATGAAATAAAATATAATAATTCAACTGGAAAATTATTAAGAAAAGATAATAAAAAAGTTTTTAAAAAAATTATAAAAAATAAAATTTTGGAAGATAAAAAAAAAGAAATTGAAAAAAAAAAAGAATTAAATGATCAATTATATCGTGTAATTGGAAAACATAAAATTACTTCAAAAGAACTTATACATGATTTATATTCTGGTGGGAATACTATTAATAATTATAAAAATTTAAAATATGAAAAAGAAAAAATTAATAATGAAAGAGATAGAATTGAAGAAGAAAAAAAATATAAAGAATTAGAAGAAGAAGAAGAAAAAAAATTAAAAGAAAAGGAAAAAGAAAAAGAAGAAAAAGTAAAAGAAAAAGAAAAAAAAGAAGAAAAAGAAAAAGAGAAAAAAGAAGAAAAAGAATTAAATAAAATTAAAATTAATGAAATTAAAGATGATTTTAAAAATACTAATTTAAATATTCAAAAAAAATTAACTATTGATTTCAGAACAGAAAAAACTATTAATAGATTAAAAAATAAAATAGAAAATGAAATAAGTGATAAATCATCATTTGAAAAAGAAAAAAAAATAAAAGAAGAACCAATAGAAAAAAATGTAAAATTTAAAGAAGAAAAACTAAAAAATATAAAAGAAGAATCATCAAAAAAAATAAATAAAATAATAAAACAAGAAACAATAAAAGAAATAACAGAAGAAGAAAATAAAGAACAAAATGATAAAAATAACATGAATAAAGATTCAAATCCATCAGAAAATGTTTTTTCAAATTCAAACTCAGAACAATTTTTAGAAATAATTAATAAAGATAATGAATTAGATAAAAATAGTAATTCAATATCAGATGAGCCAATAATAATAGAATCAAAAAATATAGAATCATCAAAAAAAAGAAATTCAATAATTGAAGAAATAACAGAAAGTTTATCATCAAATAAAAGACAAATGCTAAAATCAAAAACTTTAATGTATCAAAAAAAAGAATTAAATGATATAGAAAAAAAAGATTCAAAAATTAAAAATTTAGATTCTATATTATCAGAAAGTAAAAAAAAATTACCTGTAATTAATAATATGTTTTTTGATACTAAACCAAAAGAAAAAGTTGTTGAAATTGATCCATTTAAAAGATTACCAAAAAAACAAAATACTTTTAAAAGAAAACCAACTTTAAGAAGAATGACAACTAAAAAAAAAACAATAAAAAATAATGATATTGATTTAAATGTTTCATCTGATTTTATGGAAAAATTATTAAAAAAACAAGAAGAAGAAGAAGAAAAATTAAAAAAAGAAAATGAAAATAAAAATGAAGAACCAATTATAATTAAAAACGAAGAAAAAGAAGAAATTAAAGAAAATGAAAATGAAAATGAAAATGATGAAGAAACAATTCCTTCTTTAAATATTAAAAGTAAATTTTTTCAAAGTGATAAAAACAAAAATAAAAATAAAAAAGTTCAAATTGCTCCTTTAGAAATAGAAATTGAGAAAGAACCAATAGAAAATAAATCAAAATTTCATTATTTAAAAAGAAAAACAACAACAGATGAAACAAATATAAATTCAAATATTGGGGAAAAAGGAAATATTGATAATCATGAATATGAAAAAATATCAAATTTACTTTCTGATAGAAGTCAATCAAAAAAATCTTTTAAAAGATTAAAAACAAGAACTAATAATGAATATGAAGAAAGTGGAAATAATACTCCAAGAAATATAAGTGAGAATGATTTTGTTGATTTTAGTGAAGAAAATGAAATAAGTGAAATTGATACTGAAGTTAAGAAAAAGAAAAAAAAAAGTAATTTAGAGAAATTTATTGATGAAATTAATAGATTAAAAACTATGTCTATTGAAGAATATATTGAATTTTTAGATAAACAATATAATGAGAAAGTTGATGAATTTCAAGATTATATGATTAAACAAAAAGAAGAAGAAAGAATTAATAAATTTGTTTATTCTTTAATTAATGATATGGATAAAAGAGAATTTTCAAGACAATTAAAATCTTCTCATTGTCAACCTGTTAATTATGTTGATACTTTAGGTAATAAATTAGAAAATATTTAGTAAAATGAAATAAAAATAATATTATTTTCATTTTATTTTAATTATTTTTTTCTTTGAATATATTATTTATTTTTTTTTCAAAATTAAAATTTTTATATATTTTTTTTAAATATTATTTTTCGAATAAAAAAAATATAAAAATAATAAAAAAGAAAATGTATGATAAAATAAAAATCTCAGTTCCAATAGATGAAAATAATAAATGGATTAAAGAATATAATGGAGAAGAAAAAATAGAAAAATTAATAGAAGATTTTAAAAAAGAAAATAATCAAGAAATCCCAGAACATGTTATAATGAAATGGAAAATGGGAAATAATACATTAAATTTAAATGACCCAATAAAAACACTTTTACCTAAAAGATCCCCAACAATAAATTTAAATGTAAATTACGAACAAAAAGGATTAGATTTAAATAATAATATAATTAACAATTCAGATTTAATAGGAAAACCATTTAATAAACCATTCGAAGTTCAAATTTATGATAAAAATAAGGAAAAAATGAAAATTTTAAATTTAAATAATAATGATATTATAAATTCAGAAATTGAGAATTATAGTCAAAGTTCTGCTTATTGTAATGGGAATAACCATTTATTTATTTCAGGAGGAGAAAATGAAAAAAATGTTATTTTAGGTCATTTTTGGGATATTGATTTATTAAATCAAACAATAAAAAAAATTCCAAAAGGTATTGAACCAAAAAAAAATCATAGTATGATTTTTATTCCTGATAAATATGTTTTTATTGTTGGTGGAAATAGTAAAAAAACTTTTTATTATGATACTCAACAAAAAGAAATTTTTAACTGGGCTAATTTAAATATTGAAAGATTTGAACCAAGTTTAATTGTTATTAATGATAATTTATATTGTTTTGATAATATTAAAAAAGGAAATAATGAAATCACTTTTGAAAAAAGTAATTTAATTGAATCTCCAAAATGGGATTTAATAAAACCTAAAATTAATTCCTCTATTAATAATTTTAATCAAAAATTTTTTGGAGTTAGTAAATTAAATAATGATAATATTATCTTTTTAGGAGGTGATATGAATGATGAAATTAATTCTAATATGAATTATTTATTTAATATTCCTAATGAAACAATATCAAAAAGTCAAGTTCCTTTTTTTCAAAAAAATTTATCTGAAAAAACTTTTATTGGAATTGATGAAAATACAGATTTTATTTTAACAGATTTTCCAAAAAATTATCCTGAAATATTATATTTTAATAAACAAAAAATGAAATTAACTCCTGTTGATTTTGATATTGATAGAAGTAATGAAAAATTACAAAGACCAAGAAAAAAAATTAATAAAAAATATAATTTCGATATGCCAGAGAAAATAAGAATAAATCATAATACAAAAAATTTAATTGAAAAACCAATAACATTAGAAAATGAAGAAAATGAATTAATAAAAACAATTGAAAATAAAACAAAAACTAAACAAAGTAAATTTGAATCAAATATTCCTCAAAATGATGAAAATACAGAATATTATTTTGAACCAATTAATAAAAAAGCAAAACTAAAAACTGAAAAAGAAGAAATTTATAATACTGAAAATTCAGAAATGAAAAAAAGTATTAAAGAACAGAAAATTGAACCAGCAATTATAATTGATAAAACAAATAATAATAAATTTAATAAATCATATTTAGATTATAATTATAATGGAAATTTATTAAGATCTTCTTATTTTAAAAATAATAAAGAAGGAAATATAAGAACTTCAAAATTACCAAAAGTTAATAGAAAACCTTCTCCTTTTAAAATATCAAAAATTGGAGTTGCTGGAGAATTTGATTCTAGAAATTTTAAAAAGATTAATCAAAGTGTTAATGTTGGTATTAGTGGGAAAAAATAGAGGTAAAATTTTATATTTTATATTTTATATTGTTTTTTTTAATTTTTATTTTTTTTAATTTTTTTTTGAATTAGCTTTTTATATATTAAAAAATATTTTTATGTTAAATTTCTTTAATGAATAAGAATAATAATTTTTGTATTTGTTATGAAATTAAATTTACTATATGTAAATATGATTATAATAAAAAAAAAAATGAGATCATTAATAGGAATTATAAAAAAGTTATTTTAAAAGAAAATTTATTAAATATATCAATTGAAAGGAATAAATTAATAAAGAAATCTTATGATATGAAAATTATAACAGAACAAGAAAAGGAAAAAAATAAAGAATTAATAAAACTTTTAGAAGATTTAAAACAAAATAATAAAGAACAATGTATTGAAATATTAAAAAATGAAAAATTAATAGTAGAATTAAATTCTAAAATCCTGGATTTAAATATAAATAAAATTTTTAATTAAAAAAATTCAAATAATTAAAAAATGAAATAAATATAACAAATTAATAAAAAAAATCTAAAATTTTAAAAATCAATTAATTTCCAAAATTAAAAATCTTAAAATAAATACTCAAAATCACCTAAAAAATAAAAAGAAAAACAAAAATTTACTTATCCTTAATATCCAACAAATCCAAAAATTCATCAATCCTCTCTTTCTCTTGAACAGGATTCAAATTAGCCATAACATTCTTCTTCTGAATATAAGTCTTCCTTGTTTTAACATTATCCTCTTGTAAATTAGGAGGAATAACAATTTTAGTAGTAGGTAAATTAGTATTTTTCTCAGCAGCAGCTTTCTTTTCCTTTTCTTTTTCTTCTAACTCTTTCTTATCAACAGTAATTCTAAGTGGTTCAGCCATTTTCCATAAATGAACTTTTCCTCTATCATTTCCAGTAATAAATACAAATTCATTTTTATTAAAAGCAATATGATTTATTGCAGTATCTTTATATCTTTTTGGTTCTAATGGTGCTTTCCTTGCACGATTTAAATCAAAGAATTTTATATCACCACTTACATTAACAGTTGCAAATATTGTAGAACACCATGGTGACCAACTTATATCACCAACTGCACTTTGCATATCATATACTATTAAAGGTGAGAAATTTTTATAATGCCATATTTTAATTGTCCAATCTGCTGAACATGATGCGAAGACTTTTGCATGGAAAGGATTCCAAGTTACGTTATATACTCCCATTGTATGACCTTCAAAATTTGATATTGTATGTTCTCTATGTTGAGTTGAACATAAGTATATTTTTCCTTCTTCTGTTCCTACTACAAAATAATGCTCAAATCCTTTATGATGATTGAAAGAGAAACACATTCCACCTGCATTACCGAAAGCCAAGGCTTCATCTTGTTTTTCTTTACTTGCACTTTCAGTTATTGAAACATTATTTGTGTTGTCATTTTGATTTAAAGCATTTTGAGCTTGCTCTTGTTGGATAACATCTGAGTATTTTAATAAGACAACTTCCTCAGTTTCTAATGTTGTTTTATTATTGAAAAATGACCATTTAACTACTCGACCATCTGAACTAATTGAATAGAAAACATATTCTCCAGGTTCAGTAAAATGCATATACCATTTAACCATCCATACAGGATCCATATGTTTTTGTTTTCTAATATCACAAGTAATAATTGGAGTTTTAATCTTTTGACTAATATCATAAACAGATACTGAACCATCATAAAACCCAGCAACTAAATATGAAAATTCTTTAGGATGAAAATCTAATGATAAAACACCAGAATCAGTAGTATATTTCATTTCAGGATAGAAATTATTTTTAACAGAAAAAACATATATATAACCATTTTCCATCTCATCACCTTTATCATCTAATTCACCTTTTTCTTCTTTTTTACTAGGGAAATCATAACTACCATAACCAACTGCAAATAAATCTTCAAATTTAGAATTCCAAGTTAAAGCAGTAACAGCTCGATTTTTAATTCTAGCATTTTGTGGGAAAGATAATAACATATATAACATTTTTGAACTATCTTGATTATCATCAAATTTATTCCATTCTCTATAAAATAAATATTTATCTTGATTTTTAATTTGCATAATTTGTCTTTCTAATAATTTTAAAGCTCTCAATAAAGAAGGACGTGATAAATTCTCACCATGATATTCTTTTCTTTTTTTTTCTACTGCAAAACCTTTCATTTTTATTTCTTCATCCATTCTCTTTTTTTCTAAAATTTGAATAAATGTTGCCATATATGAATCGAATAAATCCCATTCATGAAACATACCATCATGATTAATTCTATTTAATTTCTTAGTCTCAACATCTCTTTGAATAATATTCTTATGAATAGTTTCACTTCCTCTTTCACAATAAGTTAATTTATTCCTCATTGAGCGATATGAATCTATTTCTAATTCATTTATTTCTTCTCCTTTTTTTCTTTGGTCACTTTTTAATTTTTTTTTCTTTTGATGATATTCTGATAAAGCAACTGATTGATTGTCTTCTTTATGTAAAAGACTTTCTCCAATGTCTAAAATATCTAAATAAGTTTCTGAATTGTCTATTGTTTTATATGCTGAATCTGTGTAAGAATAATATACAGAGTTTTTTCCAGTTTGGGGATTTGTGTAACCTAAATTTTTTATAATTAAGGCATTCATATTAACTTTTTCTTCGTTTTTTGTTCTTTGAACTCCTGAGTCTACTTTGTTTAAACTTGAACTTGTACGAGTTGACATTCTTCTCGCCATTGACTTACGACGAACTAGACCACTCATTTTTTTTTATTGGAAGTTATGAAATTATTTTATTATTTTTTATATTGATTTTTAATTTTAATTTTTTTTTTGGAATTTTTTTTTTTTTTTTTAGATTTTTTTAAATATATTTTTATTAAATATTGTATTTTATATTATATAATTTGTTTATGTTAAAAAAAATTTTTATTTTTAAATTAATAATTATTAGGTTTAAGAAATAATTAAATGAAGAATAAAATTAAACAGAAAATACAAGAACAAAAAAAACAAAATAATTCAAATATGAATTCATTAAATGAAAAAGAAATTAATAATAAAGATAAGGAAAGAGAGATTAGAGATTTTAATAAAACTTTTGAATTGTTTGATAAATTTCCAAATGAAAATTTATTTAAAGATGAATATTACTTAAATGAAAAATTAGAATTTCAAAATGAAGAAGATAAAATTAGATATTATTCATTAATGATAAGTTTAATGGAATCTAATAGAATAACAATTTTAATTATATTATATTTAAGATTTTTTTTAAATATTTCAAAAATATTAGAAGGAAATATTATATATACTTATTTAGCATATTTTCATTTAATATCTATTTTAATTTCTTATATTATTTTATATAAAAAAAGTAGACTTAAAAATGCAAAATATAGATGGACTATTAAAATATTATTTGACCTTAATCAATCTCTTTTTATTTATTTTTCAATTATTAATAAATCAGAAGAAATTTCTGCAGTTAATGAATTTCTTTATAATTCAATTCCAATTATAATTTTATATATTAGTATAAAAAATATTATTTATTCAATTTCAATACTTTCAATTAGTTTACTTTCTAGTAAATATCAAAATTATTATTTTAGTCCTAAATTTTATGATATTATTTTTGGAATTACAACTGCAGTAATTTTTGTTTATTTATATAAAAGATCTTTGAAAAATTTATGGATTTTATATGATTCATTTAAAAGAAGTTTTCTTATAAATAATAATTTAATGGAAAATAATTTTAGTCCAATTTTTATTATTTCAAAAAATATGGATATATTATATTATAATGATGCTGCAAAACAATTTATGGAATATATAAATAAAGGAAATAAAAATTCAGATTTAAAAAGAAATGTTGATAATAAAATTGATAGTAATTTCCAAAAAATGATTATACCATCTTTATATAATTTATTTACTCAATTACTAAAAATATCAGTTAATAATGAAGAAAAAGAATCCAATTTTTATTTTCCTTTTGCATCAATAAATGAAAATTTATTAAATTTAGATTATAAAGGATTTTCAAATTATTATTTAATATCTGGAGATTTATTAAAATTAAATTGGTATAATGTAATATGTAAAAATTGTATTTGGAAAGTACATAATTGTATTTTTTTAAATTTAATTCAATCAGAGCATTTTTTATATAATGAATTATTTCATAATCAAATAAAAATATTAGTTGATAAATTTGAAGAATTTATTGAAAATTCAAATAAAATGTGTGAAATTATTATGAGATGTGAAAAAAATTCAATTATTCCTTATTCAAATCCAAAAAGGAGTTATAAAAAATTAGGAAGATATATGAAAAAATATGATAAACTTGAAAGTGTTTTGTCATTTGGAAATGATATTTTTTCTTTATTTCCAGTAATGGATTTTTCAATTTTATTCTTTTTTAAAAATCAAAGTGAAGTTTTATTTGATTTATTACTTACACAATATATTTATTTTTCAATGTTATGTGAGAAAAATGAAAATGATTATAATAAAAAAAAAGAAGTTAATTTAGAATATTTTACAAATTATTTTTCTTTTTATTTTGATGGTCTTGCAATTTCAAAAAATTTTACTTTAGAATTTAAAATAAAAGAAAATTGTAAATATATAATTATTGAAGAAAGTTTACTTCGAACAACAATGTTTAATATTATTTTATTTATATTAAGTAATTCAAATACAAATCATATTAAAAAAGGAATTGTAATTAGTATTAGATTTGCAAAAGAAAATTATCAAACTAAAAGTTTTAATTTTGATCAACATTTAAAAGAGAATATATTAAAAATAAATTCATTAAATTATAAACATAAAAAAGAATATAATAGTGAATTAACAAATAAAGAAATATTTTCATTACAATTTGATATTTCAATTACTGGAGATTCATCTCTTGATTATAATAAAATTAATACAATTCTACAATGCAAAGATATAAAAGATTCATTTTTAAAAACAGAAAAAGAAAAACAAAATTTAAATATTGGAATTTTAACAACATATTATATAATTACAAAATTTTATAAAAAAGTATTTACAATGAATTCAAATGAAAAAGGAAATATAATTTTATTTAAATTAACATGTCAGAAAGATCCTAATAAAATAAAACATGATGATTTTAATGATGAAGAAGAATCATTTTGTTATTTTAAAGAAAATTTTTATTTTTATAATATGTATTATCATGATAAATTAATTAAGAATATTTATTATTTTGGTGCTGTACATTTAAATAATCCTATAAATATTGATATTGGAAAAAAAGATGATTCCTTTTCAAAGGAAAAATCTAGTGAATTTGATAGTGAAGTTGAATTAATTGAAAAAATATAAATAATAATAATAAATAATAAAAGTAATTATAAAAATAAATCAGAAATAAAAATGTAGATAAAGATATTTCCTCTACAAATAATCATATATTCCTTTAATATATAATTAATAATCTAAATAAATAAGATATTTATTTATATTATTTAATTATATAAATGATGGGTTTACTGTTTTAAATAATATATAAATATTCTTATTAAGTAAAAAATTATTTTTTAACATTAAATGATTAAATATATTAAACACTAATTTAATTATATTTTCTTGGAAGGAATATTATATTTATTTAAAGTTGCTAATGTATCTTCTTTCCTTGTATTATCCTCATTTTCATTTCCATAATTTCTTTTCTTATAATTTGAAGGAGTAATATATTTATTTAAAGTTGCATTAATATTATTTGATATATTATCATTAAAATCAAAATTATCTAAAATATTATTTTTTTTTAATTTATATTGAAATTGATTTCCTGTATTCATAGTAGGAAAATTAGATCCTCCTTTTTGACTACTTTCTGTAGTTAAAATATTATTTGTATTATTGTAATTATTATTATTTGAAACCCTTGAATTAATATTATTATTTACATTAAATTTGATTAATTTTTTTTTATTTTTCAAATCAGCAAAATTATTTAAATATTTAATTACTTTATTTTCATCATCATGAACGAATTTAAATTGATTAATATTTAAATCATAATTAGAATTATTATTAATATCTCTAATAAAAGTATTAAATTTATCAATTACTTGATTTAACTTTCCAGAAGGTTGATTTGAAATATCAATTAATTCTTCTTTAATTTTTTCTCCTTCTTCAATGTTTTTAGCAAAATAATCTAATTTATTACTAATAAATTGTGTATTTTGTTTAAATAAATCATCAATTTTATTCAAACAAACATTTCTATTATTAACTAAATAAGCAATTAATTGATCATAAATTTCACTTACTTTATTTTCTTCATTTTCTTTATTAATTTGTATTTCATTTAAAATATTTTGAAGTGAACTTGCATATTTTTGATTATTATCAAGTATATTTTCAATATCATTAATATAATCATTTAATTTTTCATTAATTTCTTTAATAACAACTTTGGGATTATTATTTAATCTATTAAAAGCACAAAATGCACAAATTAATTCTCTTGTATCTTCAACATAATGTGTTAATATTTGATTAGGATGAATCGAACAAAAATTTTCTGAATTCATTTCATAATTTTCAGTTTCTTTATTATCATTTGTATTAATATTATAATTTTGATTTTCATCAATTATATTTTCATTATTTTCATTTTGATTATTTTGTTCAAATAAATCATCTTCAATTAACTTATTTAATATTACTAATTCATCAAATGATTTTGCAATTAAGCCATCAATTGGACATTTTATTCCTACTCCTTCTTCATAAAAAAATGTTTCTATACATTTTTTACAAAAGAAATGATTACATTTAAATAAAATTGGAAGATTTTCTTCTCCATTAAAATCACAGTTACAACATTGACATTTTGATAATGATGATAATGATATAAATGGTTTTATTTCTGGATTTATATTCATTTTGTTAGTTTGTTTTATTTTGTTATTATTTGATAATATTAAATTGTCTATATCGTTTTTTTTTGTTTGATTTATTGATGAATCTTTTTTTAATTTTTGTTTCATAATTAAATATTTAAATTATTTATTTAAATATAATTTTTTTTAAATTAAAAATTAGATTTTTTATAATTACAATATATAAAAAAAATTCAATTTATTTTGCTTTATGAGTAATTGAAACACTATTTTTAATAATATTCTTTATATTATTATTTTTATCAACAGGATTTTTTTTTTCTATTTTTTTTATGTTTGATATTGAATTTATTGATGTACCATTTGTACTTTTTAAATATTCATTTATATTATTATTTTGTTTTTCATAATTATAATTTTCAATTGAATTACTTGAATCCATAAATTGATTATGTTTATTAGATGTTTCATTATAATTATTTGATATTGGTGCATTTTCAATTATAAAAGTATTTGTACTCATATTATTATAATCATATAAATAATTATTTATATTATTATTACTTTCAAGAAAATAATTATTTGTATTATTTACTTGTGGTATTTTTTCATATCTTATTTGTTGTTGATATAAATTTTGATTATTATTAACACTCATTTCATTTACATTATTATTATTTGAAAAATTGAAATTATCATTTGATTCATTAAAATAATTATTTTTATTCATGTTTTGATTTATAAAATAATTATATGAATTTTGAGCTATTGACATTCCATTATTACTATTTGTAAAATCATTATATTCAAGATTATTACTTATTAAAGTTGGTGATGTTTTTCTATAATCAATATTATTATATAATTCAAATTGATTATTAAAATCATTCACATTAATTTCTTTTTTTTCCATTTGACTATTTTGATTATCTAATTCATTATTTTTTTTATTTTTTTCCATTTCATTTAATTTATTTATCTTTTCCAAAACCTCTTTTTCCTTATTTAAAACTTCCTCTTCTTTTTTCTTTAAATTATTCTCCAATTCATCCAAATCTTTTTTTCTTTTATTCAACTCTTCTTCAAACTCTTTTAATTTAATTTCTTTTTCCTCAAACTTTTTTTCTTTATCTAAAAATAAACTTTCCCTTTTTAAAAAATCCCTTTCCTTATTTTTCAATCCTTCCTCAAATTTCTTAACACTTAAATAATGTTCCATTAATTTCATTTCTCTAATTCTAATAAAAACACTAGGACAATTAATAATCATTTCACAATTAGGTCTTTGTTTCAAATTAACATTAAGCATTCCCATAATAATATTAATTAATTCTTTTGAATAAAAACTATTATTAATATTATTAACTTTTCCATTTTTAATTTTCATAGCTAATTCAATTTGATTTCTTGCTTCAAAAGGATGATTTAAGGTAGTACACTCATATAAAAAACAACCAAAGCTCCAAATATCACTTTTATCATCATAATTAATTTCATCAATTTGTTCTGGACTCATATAATATGGAGTACCAACATGAGAATAAGCAAAAATACTCTCATTAGATAACATTCTACTTAAACCAAAATCACCTAATTTAATATTATTATCTTTATCTAAAAATACATTTGATGGTTTTATATCTCTATGTAATATTTTTCCTTCTTTATGATTGTGACATTCATTTAATGCTAAAAGTAATTGAATTAATATTTTCCATATTTTTTCTTCGGGAATATATTCTTTATTTTTTTTATATTTTTTTATTAATTGGTTTATGTCACCATTTTCACAATATTCCATTATAATGTAAATTTTTGTGTTTTTTTTGTCGATTATTCTATCATAATATTTTACTATGTTTGGATGACGGAATTCACGCAAAATGTTTACTTCATTTACTATACTTTGCTTCTCTTTTTGAGTCATGTGGCCGTAATCCATTTCTTTCCAACAAAATATCTTGCTGTCAGATTTACGACGAATTTTATATATGCTACCAAAGTTACCTTTTCCTATTTTTGTTATTATTTCATAGTTTTCCATTTTTTTTTTAAATTTATGTTTTTTTTAAATTTTTTTATCAATTTTTAAAAAATTAGAAATTGAAATTTTATTGATAAAAAATGATATATATTTTTTTTATTATTTAATTGTATTTTAAAAAAGAAATTCAAAAACAATAAAAAAAATAATTTTTTAATTTTAAAAATAATTAAAAAAATCATTTTTAAATTTTAAATAAAAACAAAATAAAAAAAATGCAAAGTAATTCATATTGGGACATTGATGACGCATTAATGTCACAAGAACTAATAAAATGTAAATGTAATACAGATGATTGTAATTTCCTTTCAATATTAAAAATAGATAAAGATGACGATACTCAATTTTTAGAAGGAGAAGAAATACAATTACCAATATCATTAGCAAGTATATTAGGAGAAAATTCATTTATTGATATAATGAAACCTAAATTTTTATCAGATGAATATTATAAAATGTTAAATTCTGATCCTGAAATACCAGATTTTAGTAAAGAAAATAAATATTTTTATGAAAAAAGTATTTTATTAACTCCTTATATTATTGATTATGATGATATGAAATGGTTAAAATGTTTATCTAGAACTTCTTATATTAGATTTTATCATTTTTTTATAAATTCTCATAATGTTAAATTACTTAATTCTATAACTGAAAAAAAATTATCTGTAAGAGAATTAAAATTTTTTAATAAAATGGTTTTAATAGATAAAAATAATAGATATTATAAAATAAATTATTCTAATAATAATAAAATTTTAGATGAAAAAATTGAAGCTAGGAAAAATAGACATAAAATGAAAAAAGAAACGGAAAATATAAGTATAAATGTAAATAATTAAAAAATTAAAATAAATTAAAAAAAATATTAAAAAAAAACAAAAAAATTAAAAAACTGTATATAAATAAAATTGAAAATTTTAATAACTATCTTCATCCCATTCAGCAGCATATTCTTCATGATTAAAATCTTTCCTTACATCATATTGATAACCTGGATCTCCGACTTTAATATTATTTTTATCAAAATATTTATTCATTTCATTTTTTTTTTCATTTAATTCTTCATCACTTAATTTATTTAAATCTTCATCATTAAATTCATCAAAATTATATTCATCTTCATCATCATCATCTTCTTCTTTTTTTTTCTCTTCTTTTTTTTCTTCTTTTTCTATTCCATCTTCTTTTGCTATTCCATCTTCTTTTTTTTCTTCTTTTAATTCTTTTTTTTCTTCTTTTAATTCTTTTTTTTCTTCTTTTAATTCTTTTTTTTCTTCTTGCTTTTTATCTTCTTTTTTTTCTCTTGGTTTAAAATTACTTTTTATTTTTTCAATTAATTTAATTATTTGATTAGGATTAACTTTCTTTTTATCTAAATATTGAGTATGTCTATCATATAATTCTTTCATAATATCAGCCGTTTTTTTATCAGGATTCAATTTATGTATTCTCATTTTATGATGATATAATTTTCCTGTTGATGGTGTTAAATATTCTAAAACAATTTGAGGAGGATTGTAATTTAAACCAAATCTTTTTGGTGTATAATCATTAATATTGAATTTATGATGCTCATGTTTAGTTGACATTTTTTTTTATAAAATTAAATTTTTAAATGAAATAAATATTATTTTAAATATTAATAAACAACTATATTAAGTTAAAATAAAAAATTAATAAATAATATAATATAATAAAAAAAATAAAAAAAAAACAATTAATATAATAAACACATAAAAAAAAATAATTTAAAAAAAAACAAAAAAAAATAAAAAAATCATTCCTTATCCTCTTTCTTTCTTTTCCCTTTTTTCTTCTCCTTAACATCCTCCTCTTTTTTCTCCTCTTCCTCTTTCTTCTCTTCCTCTTTCTTCTCTTCCTCCTCATCATTTTTATCACCAAAATCAACACTATCTTTATTTTTCTTTTTTTTTTCACTATCACTTTTCTCCAAACTTTCTTCAATTAACCTTCTACAATATTCAATACAACCTCTCATATTCAAATCAATATCCTTAACTAAAAAAACTGGTAAATTTTCTAAAACTTCACCCAATCTTCCTTTATCAATAAAAGCTTTTTTCCAAATATCAGTTTCAATAATGAAATCTTGAAATTTATCACTTAATCCACCAAGTAAATACATACCTCCAGTTGGTAAATACATTAATCCTGCATTTCCAGCAGCTTGTCCATATAATTCAACAAAAAATTCAATTGTCTTTTCACATAATTTACATTCTTTCCTTATACCTTTTTGAACTATTAATTTATTAATTTGATATTGTGTATCTGAATTTTGTGTTCCTTGAAAAACACGAACTTGTTCATATAAAGATGTATCATAATTAACTCGAATTTGACCTGAGAGAAATTTATATATTGGAATTATACTCTGACCACAAATTGCTCTTTCAGTTGAAATATGATCAATATTATAATATCTTGCTAGATATTGTTTATATTTAAATTGAAGTGAATTTATAGGAGCAAAATCACTATGAGAACCCTCAGAATCATTTACTAAATAATATTTATCTTCTTCTTTTTTAGTTAAATATCCAAAACCAAATCCAGTTCCAGGTCCCAATGTACATTTTGGTCCATTTTCTTCTATTTCTTTATCATTTACAACACGATAATCAATTCCTAATCTTAAATTTGTTTGTATGCCATAACCATTAGCTACAAAATCATTTAAAAATACTAATTTTTTAACTTTTAATGTTTTTGCTAATTCATTACCATTTACAGGTGACCAATGAGGGACGTTTGTAAATTGGAGTATTGAATTGTTTTTTACTGGTCCTGGAACTGAAAATACTGCATAATGAGGATAATTAGGAGAATTTTCATATTGTTCTAGATATTGGGTTAAGAGGTCTCCTACGTTTTTGAAACTAAAAGAAAAATGATAGGTGTTGTTTATTATTTCGTGGTGACTCTTTGGATTGGAATTTATTTTTATGAGAAATAAACGTGATTTTATTCCCCCTATATCACCACAGAGAATTGGGATTTTTGTTTTTGGCATTTTTGAATTTTTTTTATTTTTTTATTTAAGTTATTTTGTAAATTATTTATTTTTTTTAGGAATTCTATAATTAATAATAAAATTAATTTTTTTTTATATTATTTAAATTTATTATTTATTTCAAACCATCCAAAATTAGGTTCATTATTCAAACCAAAATGTGTAACATTCTCACAAGATTTTGTTTCATTCCATTTAAATTGAGGAGTATCAATATTAGTAGGACCACCATACAAATAAAATTTTTTATCTTTTCCTTTCAAATCTTTAACACTAGTAACTTTACAATCAAAAGCCCCAAAGCAAGAACCTTTCTTTCTAAGATCCCCTCTTGCACTAATAGTATTAGTAGGATCATTATAAGCCATAGGTTCTTTTTCAAAATTATTATATCTCATTAACTTCATAAATGATTCTAAATCAATAACATCAGATTGATATTTCCTCAAAATTTGTGCTCTAGAACACATATTATAATCATAAGATTCTTTAAGTTTTGGATTTTTTTTAATATAATAATCAATTAATGATTTTTTATATATTTCATCTGAAAATGGAACATTATATGAAGGCCAATAACCTCTCTTTAAATAATCAGTTATATCATTTATTTCTGAATAATTTGGTAAAGTTTCTACAATTTTCATAGCTTCATTTTCAATTATACCTTTATCTAAATCAATTTTATTCATATCTAAAACCATATACATATTATTATATGTACCTGATTGATTATATAAAAAATTCTCAGTCCATTCTTTTGCATTTGTAGATAATCTATTAGCAATTTGTACTCTTTGCCAATTCAATAAAGAATTACTTGTTATTTCTTTATAAAGTGAAGTATTTAAATTTGAATTTGTAGTTTCTATTATACTTAAATTATTAAAAGTTACATAAAAATCATCATTTGAAACAACTGATCCTGGATAAGAAGTAAAATATACAGTTTTGCATTTAATAGAAGGATGATTAAAATTTAAATTATATTCTTTAAAAATCCTAGTCATCATTGTATAAAAATACCAAGAATTATGTCCAAGAAAAATATCACTAAAATCATTTTTAACTTTAAATAAACAAGAACAATGATTATTAATAAATAAATATTCTTTTATTTCATCATAAGTCATATTTTCTATTTTTTTAGGATAAAAAGTAGAATTTATTTCAAACAAATCACCAAATGAATTAATAAGATAAAGTTCCATTCCTTCTAATTTTTTTTCACCTTCGACTTCTTTATTATATTGATCTCTCAATCCTTTAAATTGTAAATAAATAAGATAAGCATTATAAAAATAAATATTATTAGGTTCTTCATTTCTCATTTTTATAATATAATCTTCTTGTTCTTTAAAAAAATTTTTCACATTATCAGTTAAAATTCCATTTGAACTTTTTGCATTTAAATAATGATTATATATTCTTTCTTTTGTTAATGAAGCTTCTAAACGACCTGCTCCTTCAGCTTGAATTTCATCAGAGAATAATTCATTTGTTGTTAAATGTAAAATATCCCATCCTTTTTCATTTAATAATGGATTATAAAATGCTGTTGCTACATATAGATAATCTGATGAAAAATTTTTTGTTTCTATTATCCAATTATTTTGATTGTCTAAACGGATTCTTCCTTCTATTTCTTCTATATTTGTTTGTTTTGATAGAGAAAAGAATAATGATATTGTTAGTGAAATTATAATTGGATGCATTTATTTTTTGTTTTTTAAATGTTATTAATTTTTTCCAATATATTTTTTTTTTTATTTTTTTTTTATTCATAATGGGGAAAAGAGTAAAGGAAAGTTTACATCGTTCTAAATTAAAAGAACAAAGATTAATGAGATTAAAAGCAAAGCACAAAGCATCAGTTAAAAAAAGAGAAAATGATGAATTTTTCCACATGATAACTCAAGAGAATATTGATAAATTAAACACAGAAGAAAAAATAAAAACAATGACAGAATTATATAATTTAATATCATCTTTCCCAGAAAGTAATAGTGATAAAATTTCCCTTATGATGATTTTTTTAAAAGATAATTCTTTAAAAATAATGGTTCGCACTATAAAATTATTAAAAAATATTTTTATTAATACTCTTCCTTCATATAGATTAAATGAATATGAATCAAAACAAAAAGAATCAAAAGAAATAAAAGATTTACATTCTTTTGAAAAAAATTTATTAAATAATTATTTAGAATATATAAATTCAATTAAAATTTTAGATATGTCATTTTATAAAAAAAAAGAATATAATCAATTTCGAATTATATTAATAGAAACAATTGGAACATTATTTGAAAAATTTTATTATTTTAATTATGAAGATAAATTATATTCAATATTAATAGAAAAATTAGTAGATGAATTAGAAGAAATAAAAATGAAATCATTTCAAAGTTTATATAATGTATTATCAAAAGTAGATAATTCAAAACAAATGTTTAATTTAAAATTATCATTAATTAAAAAAATATCAAATATAATATTTTCAAAAGATCATGAAAGATTTGATAAAGATGTACTCGATTTATTTTCTGCTCATCGAATGGAATTTCCAGATTATAAAAAAGAAAGTGAAGCAGAAAAAAAAATAGATTTAAGTGATTTAAAATATGCAGGAACATTAATTTCAGATAAAAATACTAAACAACAAAATAAAATTGCAAAAAAACAAATAAAAGAATTTAATAAAGAAAAATCAAAAATAATTAAATCAATGAAGAGAGAAATAAGAGAATTAGAAGATAGAGAAGATTATAAATTAATATATCAAATGAATTTAAAAATGTTAAAAAAAATTTTATTAGTTTTTTTTGATATTTTAAAAACAAAAACAAATTCTCCTTTATTAGGAAGTGTCTTTAATGGAATATCAAAATTATGTGAAAATATAAATGTAGAAATTTTGAGAGATTTACAAAATTGTATTTATGAAAATATAAAACAATTAATTTCAAATAAAAAAATTTCTCTTGCATTATTAGGTTTAAAGGCAAATTTAACAATAGCAAATAAATTAACTAAGGAAATTGTTTCTCTTGAAGATAGTTTTCTTATTACTTCTTCATATCAAATTATGTGTAATTTAAATAATGAACAAAATAAAGATAATTTATATATTATTTTTGAAGTTATTGAAACGATTATTTTAAAAAATAGAATGTATTCAATTGATTCTTCTTCTGCTTTTGTTAAGAGATTGGCAATTCTTTGTGAAAATAATAAAAATGAAAATCAAGTTATTGCAATTTTACTTTTAATAAAAAGAATTTTGTCAAAATATTCTCAATTAAATTTTTTAATTGATTTAGATGATGAAGGAATTGATAATTTTAATTATAAAAATACTTTTGAACCTGAATTATGTAATGGGAAATTAACAAATATTATTAAAGAATTTGAAAATATTAAAAAAAATATGAAAGGAAATAAAATGATTACAAAGATTATTGATTATATTATTAAAGAAGAAAAAGTTAATATGGAATTATCTTCTCTTAATTATTATGATTTCTTATTAAAATAAAATATATATTTATTTTTTAATTAAATTTAAAATAAAATATAAAGTTTTAATAATTAATTTTTTTAATGATTTTGGCTTTTTTTATTTTTTCTTATATGATATGTTAATGGTAATAAATTCATATTAATTCTTCTATTACTTGGATGATTAATATCAATTATTTTTCTTTTTTTAACTTTTACTGATTGTTCCATTAAAATGAGTGAATTTTGTGAATTAGGATGTGTACTTTCAGAAAATATTTCTTTTATTGTACAAAATTTTTGTTCACAATTATCTTCAATTAAATCACTATTATTAATATCATCAATATCAATATCATCATCATATGTAAAGTTAATAGAATTATTATTATTATTTTTCCAAAAAAGATTAATTCTCTTAAAATTATTTTCAATTCTAATAAATAAATCTTTATTTTTTATAATATTATCTTGATGTTCATTAGAATTAATATGTTCATTATAATTTGTATATCTAGATAAACATAAATGACAATAAGTATGATCTGCTTTAGGATTTTCATCTAATGTTATTTTATCATATAAATTATCATTATTATTATTATTCATATTATATTTCATTTTTTTTATATAACTTCTTATTTTTCCAGCTTCTTCAAAAGTAGAAAAAATTGAAAAATTATCTGGAATACCCTCAATATAAAAAGGAATATCATATTTACTTTTATTTTTATTAATATAGTTTTTATTTACTAAAGGAAAAGTATAATATTTTGTTTTTCTTTGATATTCATTCATTAAATTTTTTGGAAATAAAATTGCTATTAATGATTCTTTATTAATATTAGAAGGTAATCCGTGTTTAATTAATGAATTTAAAATTGAATTTTTATTATCAAATGATAAAATTATTTTTTTAAAATCTAAAAAGGGTTAAAAAATATTAAATACATTTTAATGTTAAACAATTAAATTTCACATTTGAATTATTATCATTATTAATTGTTTTAATAATATTTCCATTATAATAAGTAACAGAACCATTTATTAAAATATCATTTTGAAAATTTTTTGTTTTTAATATTTTTGAATCTTCTATTAATATAAAACATTCATTTTGAAGTGAAAGAGAAATTGTCTAAATCAAAAAATAATATAAAATATTTACTCCTTTATATTTTGATATTTCTTCTCCAATTGGTTTTTTAAGAAGATAATTCATATTTGGGAGATAATAATAAAATATTGCCCCTTCAAAATTTTTTTTACCTGAAAAAAGTTTTTTTAAATCCATAAAATAATTTGAAATTTATAATAACATTAATTAATATTTATAACAGTAAGTGGACAATTTTTAAATTTGAATAAAAAAACATATTTGTCAATTTTTTCACTTAATAAATTTAATATTTTTAACTTAAAAAAATTTAAAAAAAAACACTATTAATAAAAAAAAAATAAAGTAAAAAATATAAAAAATTAATTTTTTTTAAATTAAAAAAAATCAAAAACAAAAAAAAAATATATAAATTAATTAAAAAATATATTATTTTTCACTTAAAGATTGATTTTCTTCATCAATTCTAGTTAATAATCTCAACATATGATTATGAATTAAATTTTTTAATTTATCCTGAGTTTCTTTTTCTAAATGATATTCTCTAGCAAATTTTTCAGCTAAACCTTTCGGAGTATCCCCTTCATAAACAAATATTTTTTTTTTAACACCATCTCTAATATTAACATCTATAATTAATAAGGGAATAATTTCTTTTTTTTCTTCTTCTTTCTCATCATCATTACTTTCATTTTTTTTATTTTTTGATATAATATTATAATTATTTTTACTTTTATTTTTAACAATCATCATATTATTATTATTTTTAAAATTCTCATTTTCATCTTCATTATTATAATCTTCACTATTTTCTTCTTCATTTAATTCAAAATCTTTTTCTTCTTTTTCTTTATTTTTCTTCATATAATTTTTTATTATATCATCATATCCAAATCTCTCATGAGCTGATTCTTTAATTAATCTTTCAATTCTTCCATTTTTTAATCTTTCATATAATAATCTATAACTTTTTTCATTATATATATCATTATTGAAATTATTATTATTATTTTGATTATTATTTATATTTGTTTTTCCATATTTAATATTTGGTCTAAATGTACATTCACTACCATATTTTTCAAATTCAAATTCTTCTTGAGTTTTATTTTTTCTATTTTTTTCTTTCTCACTTCCTTTATGAAATAATTCATTAAATCTATTTGCTCCTCTTGATTTTGTTATTGAAGAAAAATTATTTGTTTTTGGTTTAAATGTACAATTTTCCATTTCTTTTTTTTGTAATTCTTCTCTCTTTTTTTCATAATATTCTAATTTTTTATTATTTTGATTATATAATCTTTCAATGTATTTATTATGTGAAATTTTACTATTTTCATCTGTGTTATTTTTTATATTTTCATTTACATCTTTTAAATTTAATATTATTTCTTTATATTCATTTTTTTTATTTATATTTGGTTTAAATGTGTAATTTTCTTCTTCTTTAGTTTTTTCTTTTTTATTGTTTTTGTTTTTTTCGTTTGACAAATAATTTATACAAAATAATTGAAACTCTTTTTTTATATTTTTAGATTTTGATATTGGAATTATTATATTATTATCTTTATCAAATGAAATATATTTATTATTCTTTTTATTATCTTTCTCAATTTTTGATTCATTTTCTTCATTTTGTTTATGTATAATAAAATCAATAATTTCATTTTTTGGTTTATTTTCATTCATAATTAAATTAACTTCATTTTCATCATGAATTAATTTATATTCTTTATATAAATTATAGTAATTTAAGCCTAATATTGAAATTAAAATTTTTTTTAAATCTTCTATATTAACTTTTTCTTCATCATTTTTAATTGAATTAAATAATTTTATTATTAATTTTTTTTCTTCTTTTTGTAAACTACTTTCATTTATTGGATTTATTTCTGAGTTTGTTTTTCTTGAATTGGTTTTGAACACATTCCTAATTCATATAATAATTCATGTAATTGAATTAATGTTAATTTATTTTGTTTTTTATTATTATTAATATCTTTATTTTTCTCTTTTTCATTATTATTTTCTTCATTTTTATTATCTTCATCAATAATATTTTTTTCAATAATATTATTTATTTCATTTATTTTTTCATTATTTTTATATTTTTCATTATTATTATTTAAGTTTTTAATTTCATTTAATTCATCTTCTCCAACAAAATTTAATTCATTAATATAATTATTATTATCATCATTATTATTATTATCATTAATTTCATTATTATTAAATAAATTATTAAAATAAATTTGACTAATTTTATTGAAATGATTATTAAAATATTTTAAAAATATTTTATTCATAGAAAGAACTTTATCTATTAATAAATATTTTTTTGGTTTTTCTTTTTCTTTAATTACAGTTTTTGGTCTTGTAACAGAAATTTTTCTTTTTTGAAGAGATTTAGTTTTTTTCTTTATTTTTTCAATTTTATCTTTTTCATTATTAATCATATCTTTTTTTTCACTTTGATTTCTATTGTTGTATAATCTATTATAAACATTTTCATTATTATTTTTATTTTTATTAAAAATATAATCAGATTTTTTATTTATTTTTGGAATTAAAGGATTTGTTTTAAGATATTTTATTTCATTTTCATTTTTCATTCTTAAAATATTGTCTTTCATTTTTTGTAAATGATTTTTTTCATCTTCTAAAAATTGATTTAAACTTCTTTTATTTTTATTATTTTTATTATTTGTTTTATTAATAATTGGAGTAAATGTATATTTTTTATTATATTCTTCATTACATTTATTTGCAATTTTTTCTATATCTTCTTGTTTTTTTAATAAAGCTTCATTTATTTTATTATTAAAATAATCACTTTTATAATTTTTTTTTTGAGTTTTTGGAAATAAAATTTTCATTATATTTGATTTTTTTTCTTTTTGTGATAATTTTGCTATTATTTTATCAGAAACTAATTTAAAATTAGAATTAAATTTTTGATTATAAGAATTATATATATGATAATTTTTTTTTGAACTTGAAGCTAAATATGTTTTAATTGTTGATTCAATATTTTTATATTTAGAATTACTTTTATTATTTTCTTTCTTTATTGAAATTTTTTTATTATTTTGATTTCTAGTACTATTTATTGTATTAGGATTTGAATTTGAATTAGAATTTGAATTATTTTTTACTTTCTTTGATATTGGAATTGTATTTTTAAAATAATCATCACTATTTTCTCTAATTGATAATAAATTATCTTGTAATAATAATTCTGCTATTTCATTTCTCCCTAAAGAATTAAAATCTAATTCAATTAATTTTTTTACGTTTGGGTCAATTTCATTTGGAAATGTTTCATATCTATTATTTTCTTGAGAATTTATATATTTTTCAACCCCATTTTCTTCATTTAATGAATATTCATTATTATTAAATTGTTTTAATCCTTTTTTTAATTTATTATTATTTTGTTTTTTATTTTCAATAATTCCTTTTATAAAATTATTATTATTATATATTTTATTATCTTTTTTTTTAATATTTATTTTATTATTTGTTTTTTCTATTTCATCTTCTTCAATATTTAATAAAACATGATTTATATTTTCACTATCACTCATGTTTAATTATTTATGAAATATTTTCAAAATAAAAATATTAAAAATATATATTAAATAAAATAATTATAATAAATATATATTTTTAATATAACAAAATATATAATCAATCATAAATACTCAACCAATATATTTTTTACTATTTAATAATTTAATATAATTAAATATTAAAACTGAAATAAAAAAATAAAATATTATTTAAATAAAAAAATCAAATTTTAAAAACATGTCATCGGTATTAGAAAATGAAATAAAAACTCTTGAAGCAGAAATATCAAAATTAAATACAAAAGTAACATCATTACAAGATGAAAAAAGAAATTTAGAAGCCCAAATAAGAGAAGAAAAATCAAAAAATAGTCAAATAACTAAAATTCAATATGAAAATAGAAATCTTTTAGATTTAATAAAAGAAAAAGATCAAAAAATGGATTCTTTAGAAAATGAAATAATTTCATTAAAAAAAGAAAATAAATCAATAAAAAGAGAAATAGAAAAAAAATATGAAAATGAAATAGGATATTATAAAAATTTAAATGAAACAAACACAACAAAAGTTGATAATGCAAATATAATTTTAAAATTAAATGAAAGACAACATGAAGCAATTTTAAAATTAGAAGATAAAATAGATGAAATTAAAAGAGCTGATGCAGAATATCAAAAACAAATGCAAATTAAACATGATAATCAATTTACAAATTTAAAAAGAAAAATGATGGATCATATAAAAAATGCTCAAAAAAATATGGCACAAAGTAATTTAGATAATTTAGATTTAAATACAAAAATATCTAAATTAACAACTAATCAATTATTAATTGAATTAGAAGAACAAAGTTATCAAATTGAAGATTTACTTAAAGAAAGAGAAAAGAATAAAAAAGAAATTTTTGCTTTAAAAACTGAATTAAATACTCATAAAAAAGTAGAACATATTTTACAAGAAAAAAATAAAAGATATTTAAATATGGTTAAAGCTTGTGATAAAAAAATAGAAAAAGTTAATAAAAAGAATAATAATAATAATTCTGATGATTATGATTTAATGATAAATGATGATAATGAAAATATGACAAATAATAATTTTCAAAATTTTAAAAAATCTGAAAAAATGTATAATAAATTATTTAAAGATTATCAAAATTTAAAAGGAGTTTATGAAAGTTTAAGAGATAGAGAAAGGTCACAACAACAAAAATTTGAAGGAATAATTAATTTATATAAAATGGTTATTGATGATTTAGTCAATGATGAAGAATTTAGAAATAAAAAAGATATTTATGTTAATATTGAAGAAATTAAAAAAGGAAATTTTGAAAATTTTACAAAAGAAGAAAAATATTCTATTTTAGTTTATTTAATGAAACATTTATTACCTTTAGTTAATAGTGAAAATAATGAAATTAATTCTTTTAAAGAAAAAATAGATTCTGTTGAAATTAATGGAAATAATAAATTTATGAGTAAAACTACTTATGGTGATTTTTATGGAGCTAAAAATAGACATTATTTTAATAAAAATGAAAATAGATTAAATACTATTGGTAATTTCGAAAAAAGAGCTATTTCAAGTATAAATGATAAAAATAATAAAAATCGAACTTTTACAAAATTTCCTAAAATTGAATCTTTATTTGCTGATAATAATATTAAACAAAAAAATAAAGATACTAAAATTCTTTTTAGATTTTTGAATATTCCAAATAATTAAATTTCATTTAATATTTTTTTTCGTACTCTGGTAAATTAAACATATTAAATATTATTATTTATATAAATAATTATCAATTAAATTTTTATTATTTTTTAAAAAAAATATTTTTTTGATTTACTATTATTTAAATACATTATATTATATAATAAATATTATATAATATTTAAATAAAATATTATTTTTTGAATATTGAATTAGCAGAACATGATTTATAAAGTTTATTTTTTTCTTCAATTGTCTTATTAATATTAAAAGTTTCTTTATTTAATTGTTTAATAATATTAATATTTCCACTATTAATTGTATCTTTATCAACATTAATATTTTTTAATTTAGGCTCATAATTTGAAATAAAACTTTGAGAAGTTATAGATAATCTTTTACTTTTTCTTATTTGATTTAAAGAAGGTGTTAATGAGTGATAATATATATTTTTCATTGAATGATTTCCAATTGAATTTTTAGTATTAATTAAATTACTTTTAATTTTATCATTTAAATTTGATTTTTTATTTATTTGATATTTTGCTAATAATAATTTGTAATTAAATGATTTTTCAGCATCAATATTTACTTTTTTTCTATTAAATGTTTCTACATCAGGATCAATTTCAAATCTTTTTGCATATAAGTTTTTTTTATGAAAATCAATTTCTTTTTGACTTAAATTTTCTAAATATTTTTTTTTTTCTAAATGACTTTTTGATAAATTATAATTAATAATAAAATAATTTCTTTTATTTTGTAATTTATGATTGATTGTTTTATTATTATTATTATTACCAAGATTATTAATATTATATTTATTATTTTTTTTATACTTATTTTTTGAATCTGATTTAAGATATAAAATTCCTTTTCTAGCAAAATTAGGAGTTTTTAATTTCAAACAACTTATTATTTTATTATTTAGACTATTTTTTGTACTTTTTAATTCTACATTTGATTTACTTCTATTATTATTTTTTAAATACTCAATTTTTTTATATATTGATTTCTTTGTTGTTTTATCCATTTTATTTATTTCTATTTTTTTCATACTTTGAAGTACATCTGTAAAATCGTCACTTAATAAATTATTTATTATTGACATTGTTGATAATATAAATTTTGATTTTTTACTTTTTCCTAGATTATATTTTTCAATATCAATATCTTTTAATTGTAAATCTCCTATTTTTTCTAAAATATTTTCTAAATTACCAAAATTATTTATTGATTGACCATTTGCAATTTTTGTTAAAAATTCTTCATGTTCTTTAAATTGAAGATTAATTAATTCATTTTCTTTTATTATTTCAAATTCATCTTGAACTTTTTTAAGTTCCTTTTTAATATCATGAAATATTTTATAATAAATAAAAGATCTTTTTTCTATTTTTTCCATAAAAAAAGTAAATTCAGGTTGAATTTTATATAAAAATTTATCACATAACCATCGACTTTGTTTATAAGATTCAATAGATAAATTTATATTTCCTAATAATTCAAAGCAAATTCCTCTTAAATAAAAACAAAGTACCATATTAATAATATTTTTATAAATTAAAAAATTTTTATTTTTATCAATTAAAGAAATATTATTTGAATTTAACCCATTATCAAAATCAACTAATAAAAAAAATTCTCTAAAACAAATATCCATTGAAATTTTTTGATATTTTAAACTATTGCTAAAATCAAGATTTTCAATATTCAAATTAACTCTTAATAATAAAATTCTTTGAAATAAATTTAAAGTTTTTGGATTTCTTGTAAAATTAATATAAGAAAATAATCTATCAGTCATTGCAAAATAAGAACATAATTGAGGAATTTCATTAATTAATTTTGAATATAAACATAATATATATAAAGTATTTAAATGTGCTTGGACAATATATTCAATTATATTTAAATTTTTTTCTTCATCAATATTTATATTATTATTAATATCAGGTCTTATTTTTATAGTTAAAATTTCTAATATGTAAAAAACTTCATTAAACCAAAATTTAATACTATGATTTTGTTTTTGATTTTCATTTATTATTTCTTGTGAATGCTTTGAAAGTTTTTTCTTTATGACTTTTAATATACATTTTATTTCTAAAATTTGATATTTCCAACAATTGTTTAAATTACAAAATTTATTTTTTTTTAATTCTATTTTTTTTATTGCTTCTCTATATTTACAAGCTGCTATTGAACTTTTTATTGTTTTTAACCATGTTTCATAATTATTATTTTCTGAATTTAAATCTATTGAAATTCTTTTATTTGAATGATTTGAAGATTTAATTTGTTTTTGAATAAATAATTTAATTTCATCCATTATTTAATTTTTTTTTATATTAAATTGAATTTTAAAATAAAATCAAAAAAAAGAATAATTATAAAATTAAAAGAATATAAATTAATTTTAAATCTGAATTATAAATTAAAATATGATGAATAATAAATTAGAAAGGCCAAAATTAAAATTAACAAACACTGCTTTTTATAATGTAAATTATATTTTATTTAAAAATTAGAAAAATTCAAATTTTAAATTATCATCAAATGCACCAACAAGTATTCAAATATTCAAAAAAAAGCAAAAATCAAATAATTTTCATAATTCAATAAATCCAAATTCTTTAGCAAGATATGTTGGATTAATTAAAAATTTTAGTCCAGTAAGAAATAATAGTAATAAATTTAATATTAAAAAAAATCATATTAAAGAAAAAAGTAATGAACAAAAAAAAAATACTACAAATAATAATTATTTTCAAACATCATCTCAATTTATCAAATATAAAACTTTAAAACCAAATTTAAACAAAACAAATAATACAAAAACAGTAAAATCAATTAATACAAATAATTATATAATTAATACTTTAAATCTTTCAGAAAAAAAAATAATTAATTCAAGTTTAGAAAAACAAAATGAAACAATGGATTTAGAAATTAACATAAAAAAATTAAGAAAAGAAAAAGAAGAATTAGAAAAAAAATCATCAGCTCAAAAAAAATTAATTCAAAAATTAATAGAAGATAATGAAAAATTAGATAATAAATTTAATGAAGTATACGAAGATAATATTAGATTAAAAAATAAATTAAATGGATATAAAGATACACAAGATCAATTAATTATGTTAATTAAATTAGTACAAAAAACTGGAGTTGATGTAGAAGGAATAATTGATAAATGGAATAATGAAGTTGAAAATGAAAATAACAAAGAAGAAAATAATTTAAATGAAAATGAAAATGAAAATAAAAGTGCCTTTACTGATATTCAAAATACTTATGAATATAAATTAGATTCTTCTTTTACTCCTATTACAATTGATGAAAATCCTAAAGAAAAAAATGAAAAAGTTGAAATTGTTCCTAAATTAAATTTTGCTAATTTACATAATAGAATTAGAAATAATGATAATAAGAAATTTAATAAAGAAAATAATAATAATGATAATGTAAAAGAAAATATTAAAGGAAATAAGAGAAATTTATCTCAAGGAAATATTAATATTGATAAATAAAAAAAAATTAAAAATATGTAAAAAAAATTAAAACTATTTTTTTCATTTTTATAATAGACAAATAATAAAAAAATAAGATAAATAATAAATAAATATATTATATTTTAACATAAAATAAAAATTTTTTTATTTTAAAAAAATGAATAAAACTTATCAAAATCAAAAAAATTTTAATCCACATCTTCAAATAAATTGTTCAATGGATATGGATGCTTTAGAAATAACAAAAACATATGCAATAAAAAAATATGAAGAAAATATATATTTATTAGGAAATATTTTTGATTTAAGTGATAATAGAATAATAGAAAATGATGAGGAAAATTTATTAGAAAAAAATTTTCAAAATTTCAATAAATTAAATAATATTAAAAATAATAATAATAATTTATCAGAAGAAAATGAAGAAGAAGATACATTAAATAAAGTTATTGATTTTTTTGATAAAAATAAAGAAGATGATAATGAAGATATGGATCAAGAAGAAATAATGAATAGATTACTTAGAGATATAATTAATAAAGATGAGAAAAATAATGGAATAAATCAAAAATTAATTGAAGAATTAAATTCTGCTTATAAAAGTTATAAAGAAACAAAAGAATTATTAAATAATAAAGAAAATAAATTTAAAGAACATAATAGAAAATTTGAAGATTTAATGAATAAAATGAAAGGTTATAAAGGTTTTTATGATGAAAAATTTTTTAATGAAATTATTGAAAAGTCTAAAAATTTAGGTTTGATTACTGAAACTTTTAGACAATTAGAATCTTATGAAAAAAATCCTCATAATTTAAATAAAGATAGTCCTTTTAATGGAAATGATAAACCAATTCAATATGCACCTTTATAAATTAATTAACTCTTCTAACTTTTTTAATTTTAAAAAAAAAATTTTAAATTTTAAATTATCTTTAATAATTGATTATCATAATTAAAAATGATTAAATAAATTAAATTTAAAAATTATTTTAATAGGAAATACACTTTTAAACCATTAAAATTAAAATTACCAAATAATAAAAAAAATTAAACTTTATTAAAAATAACAATTAAACCAAAATTAAAATAAAAATTTCAAAAAATAACAAAAAAGAATTAAATTTTAAATTTTCTCCATAACATAAAACAGTTAAATTTTTAACGCCCCAAGTGTTTCTTAAAAATTTTTTTTCATCATTTATACTTTTTTCAGTTTTATCAATATATGTACATCTTGTTGTAACAACTTTATTAATTCTAAATCTTTCAAAACAACAAGCTTTAGTTGGAGTTGGATTTTCATTATTTAAATATTTTAAATCAGTACAATCACTTTTTTGTGTTGGATTTTGAATATTACACCATTCTAAATATTGATTTTCTGATATTGCTAAAATTATATTTTTTTTATGAAATAATAGCATAAATAATATAGAAATTAGTATTTTTTTCATTTTTTTTTTTAATTTATAATAATTTTTTTTTTTTTTATTTATTTTTTATTTAACATACCCTTTTATGATTGGATATTTTTATTTTAATTAAGATATTGTTTTTAATTAATATAAAGAAATATTAAAGAAGATATGATAATACAATCCAAAAAAAATAAATTTAATAAATAAAAAAATATATTTTATATAATTTAAAATAAAAATAATAAAAAAAAATAATTAAAATATTTAAAATTATCTCATATTCAAAAAACAAAATTTCAAATTAACCAAAAAAATAGTAAAATTAAAAAAGATAAATTAAATTTCAAATTTTTTCCTGAACATAAAATTGTTAAATTTTTAACATCCCAAGAATCTCTTAACAATCTTTTTTCTTCTCTAATACCATCTTCAGTTTTATCAATATAAGAACATCTTGTTGTAATAACTTTATTTATTCTAAATCTTTCAAAGCAACAAGCTTTAGATTGTACTGTATTATTAATAGTACATGTTATATTTTGAAATGTTCTATTTTTTGCCAACATAGTACAATCAGATTCAATATTTGGAATTTGAATATTACAAAATTCTTGGAAATACTCAGTTAAATCTATATTACCCAAAAAATATTCACAATCTTGTAATTTATTTTTTTTAAATAATGTTATATATAAAAAAATGATTAATGGATATTTCATTTTTTTAATTTATATTTTTTTTATTATTAAAATATTACATATTTTTTTTTATTATTTTTTATTAAATTTTTTATGGGAGGGTTTAATTGTAGAAATTGTCATTGTAATAAAAATATTGATGAGGAATTTGAAGAAAAATTTAATGAGGATAATGAAAAAAAGGAAGAAACTACTATCGTAGAACCAAATCTAAATAATATAAATAATATTAATAAAAATATGACTAATGAAAAAAATATAAAGCAGAATAATTATACAGAAAAAATAAATGATATAAATACAATTGAAGAAACAAATAATAATAATAATATAAATTTAGAAACAAATAATAATTGTGATGATATTATATTAAATAATAAAAATCAAATTGATTTTACTAAAAATAATAATATTGATATGAATAATAATAATATTAATACAATTGAATCAACATCTGAAAGAACTGATATTAAAATAAATAATGATAATAATTTAATAATAGATGGATATTCAAAATATATTAAAAATACAAATCAAGATTTATTAAAAGGGAAAAATAATGTTATTAAAAGTAAAAATAATAATTTGAATCCTAACAATAATTCATCAAATATTTATATTTCAAATCCAGAAAATACAATCAATGATAAAAAAGAACCTTCAATTCAATTAAATAATGAACAGAATGATAACGTAAAATCTAATAATAATAATATAAATGATATTAATAAAAATTCTAATTTAAAAAGTATTAATAAAGATATAATAAATGAAAATAAAAATATATCAAAAAAAATTATTGATAATAATAAAATGAATAAAAATTTTAATTTATTTAATAATATTATTGATAATAACAATAATACAAATATTGATAAAAATATTAATATGAATAATTATATAATTAATACTTTAAATCTTTCAGAAAAAAAAATAATTAATTCAAGTTTAGAAAAACAAAATGAAAAATGGATTTAGAAATTAACATAAAAAAATTAAGAAAAGAAAAAGAAGAATTAGAAAAAAAATCATCAGCTCAAAAAAAATTAATTCAAAAATTAATAGAAGATAATGAAAAATTAGATAATAAATTTAATGAAGTATACGAAGATAATATTAGATTAAAAAATAAATTAAATGGATATAAAGATACACAAGATCAATTAATTATGTTAATTAAATTAGTACAAAAAACTGGAGTTGATGTAGAAGGAATAATTGATAAATGGAATAATGAAGTTGAAAATGAAAATAACAAAGAAGAAAATAATTTAAATGAAAATGAAAATGAAAATAAAAGTGCCTTTACTGATATTCAAAATACTTATGAATATAAATTAGATTCTTCTTTTACTCCTATTACAATTGATGAAAATCCTAAAGAAAAAAATGAAAAAGTTGAAATTGTTCCTAAATTAAATTTTGCTAATTTACATAATAGAATTAGAAATAATGATAATAAGAAATATAATAAAGAAAATAATAATAATGAAAATGTTAAAGAAAATATTAAAGGAAATAAGAGAAATTTATCTCAAGGAAATCTTAATATAGATAAATAAAAAAAAAGGATAAAAAATATGTAAAAAAAATTAAAACTATTTTTTTCATTTTTAAAATAGACAAATAATAAAAAAAAAAGATAAATGATAAATAAATATATTATATTTTAACATAAAAATAAAAATTTTTTTTATTTTAAAAAATGAATAATAAAACTTATCAAAACCAAAAAAATTTCAATCCACATCTTCAAATAAATTGTTCAATGGATATGGATGCATTAGAAATCACAAAAACATATGCAATAAAAAAATATGAAGAAAACATATATTTATTAGGAAATATATTTGATTTAAGTGATAATAGATATAGAAAATGATGAGGAAAATTTATTAGAAAAAAATTTTCAAAATTACAATAAAATAAATAATACAAAAAATAATAATAATAATAATTTATCAGAAGAAAATGAAGAAGAAGATACTTTAAATGAAGTTATTGATTTTTTTGATAAAAATAAAGAAGATGATAATGAAAATATGGATCAAGATGAAAAAATGGATAGATTACTTAGAGATATTAAAAAAAAAGATGAAAAAAATAATGGAATAAATCAAAAATTAATTGAATAATTAAATTCTGCTTATGAAAGTTATAAAGATACAAAAGATTTATTAATTAAAAAAGAAAATAAGTTTAAGGAACATAATAGAGAATTTGAAAATTTAATGAGTAAAATGAAAGGATATAAAGGATTTTATGATGAAAAGTTTTTTAATGAAATTATTGAAAATCTAAAAGTTTAGGTTTAATTACTGAAACTTTTAAACAATTAGAAGCTTATGAAAAAAATCCTGATAATTTAAATAAAGATAGTCCTTTTAATGGAAATGATAAACCAATTAAATATGCAACTTTATAAATTAATTAATTTATATTTTATAATTTTTTAAAGTCTAAAATTTATTGTTTTAAATTATGATTGATGATTGACTACAAACAACAATATTATAAAATAAATTAAATTTAAATTATTTACATTTAAAAATATAATTTTAAAAATAACAAAAATTAATTTACCAAAAAATAAAAAATAATCTTAAATTATATTTAAAAAAATAACAAAAAATTAACAATTATATCAATATTAAAACAAAAAATTCAAACAATAAGAAAAAATATTTAAATTTCAAATTTCCTCCAGAGCATAAAATAGTTAAATTTTTAACACCCCAAGTATCTCTTAAAAATTTTTTTTCATCATTAATACCATCTTCAGTTTTATTAATATAAATACATCTTGTAGTAACAATTTTATTAATTCTAAATCTTTCAAAACAACAAGCTTTATTTGGATCTTGTTGTTTATTTGTTTTCCTAGTACAGTCCTCTTGTTGTGATGGATTTTGTATATTACACTCTTCTTCTGAATATGAGTTTGCTAAAATTATATTTTTTTTTGAAAAAATAACATAAATAATAATGTGAGTAGTATTTTTTTCATTTTATTTTATTAATTATAAAATATTTTGTTTTTGTTTTTATTTTTTTATATTTTTTGAATATTTTTTAAAATTATTAATATTTTTAAAATTCTAAACATATAAATTATATTAAATAAAAAAAATTGTTTTGAAATTTAATATAAAGAAATCAATTATTAAAAAAAAAATTGACAAAATTAAAATTATCTAAACTCAAAAATATCAAATTTAAAAAATAAAAAGCAACAATTCCAAAATCAAAAAGAAAAGAAACTTAAATTTCAAATTTCCTCCAGAGCATAAAATAGTTAAATTTTTAACTCCCCATTCTTCTTTTAATGTTTTTTTTTCTTCATTAATACCATCTTCAGTTTTATCAATATAAACACATCTTGTAACTATAATTTTATTTAATCTAAATCTTTCAAAACAACAACTTTAGATGGAATTGGTTTTTTAACAGTTATTGTTTTGTTCTCTCATTCTTTGTATATATTCCTAAATCATTACAAATACTTTTGTCAACTGGAATTTGAATATTACAATATTCTTTATAAGCTTCTTCTATATCATCTTCAGTAATAAAAATTTGGTCTAATTTGTATTTTGGAAATAATGATATGTATAAATAAATGATTAGTTGGTATTTCATTTTTTTTAATTTTGTTTTTTATTTTTATTTTATTATTAGTCTTATTTTTTTTTATTATTTTTTATTAAATTTTTATGGGACAGTTTAATTGTAGAAATTGCCATTGTAATAAAGATGTTGATGAGGAATTTGAAGAACAATTTAATAAAAAAAAGAAGAAACTACTATTTTAGAACCAAATATAAATAAACTAAAAAATATAAATGAAAATAATTG